>JACEFZ010023466.1:612500-642500 GCA_014155875.1 Cepaea nemoralis
ACCAATGAACAAGTTCTTCAAGAAACAAATGAAGATCGTAAACTGATTAGAGACATTAGACGTAGACAGTCACAATTTTTTGGGCATATTATGAGAAGAAATGATCTGGAGAACTTGGTGACAACTGGTAAGATCGAGGGGAACAGACCAAGGGGAAGACCTAGAAGCAAGTACCTGGATGGCTTGACCTTGTGGCATGGTCGAGACAGAAATACGGAGCTGATCCACGACTCTGGTGATCGAGTAAGATGGCAGAACATGACCGCCCATGCCTACCGGCATGGCACATGATGGATTGTTGGATATATATATATATATATATATATATATATATATATATATTTCACATCAAATTGACTCGGCTAGACTCTCCCAGAAGGGGTGAAAAGTGAAAATTAGTAGCATGCCGATGACCCGCAGACCACACAAATCAACCCCACCTCCACGTGGTGTAGACAGGGAAACCATGACCGCGAAATCATGGGCTAACGGGAATATGGCTCGCCATAAGGGATGGACTTTTGGTCAGATTTTTTCCCTATACCTGCGACTGGCCTAGAAAGCCGGCGGGGGATCACCATACTGCTCGTACAAAATCTAAGATGTATTGATACATGAAGCCCATAAGCGGACACTCTGCCGCTGTTTATACTTCTCCTCGACACCGCAAATTATAAGAGAAACATGATGAAATGAGAGATGATGAGATCATACTGATTCTTCTTGCATCATAGTATTAAACACTTGTGACTTGACAACAAATTGATTCTGTGTGCTTCTTAGTAATAAAACCATGTGACTTGTGATCACATTTATTCTTCATGAATCGTAGCATTAAACACATGTGACACATGTGCAGTGTCCGGAAACGAGAGAGCTAGCAAAGGGAGGAAAACAGAAGAGCAACCGGTTGTACATATCACATACCACCAATAGATAGCAATCATTACATCAACCAGAAAGCCCATAACAACAATACGTGACGATCACCATTTTATGGGCAGACCAGAACATACCATTATTCTGCGACTCATAATAGGAACATTTGACACTGCAAAGACATGCATACACAATTCGAGATTCAAATCAGTCATATGCACGTGTAACATGGTGCCGCAGACAGCAGATCACACACTCCAAAACTGTCCTGTATTTAAGACTGACATGAATACGACATATTTAGGCAACCCTTCTGGCCTAGATAAACAATAGTGGAAGATAAACTCCTATGGACCACTGAGTGAACTAAAAAAGACAGTGTAGTCTGTATAAGAAATCACATTGCAGACATAAACTAATAAATTTCAAGTTAGTTAGTTAGTCGCAGTTCCAACTTCACAGCAACGGGTCGTCCCCTTTATGCTCCGTTCCTGTGCCAGTGAATATCACACAAAACGCTCCCCACTGCCCAATGTGAAAAGTGAACGAAAGAAAAAGGAAAAGCATTGTTCAGCTAGCGTTCATATATATCCACGCTGCACATGTGATATTAATCTGTTTCCTTACTAAACCTACTACAACCAATTGGAATATTCATAAAATTACCATAATTAGTCCATTGTCGGTGCTTATAACAATGAACGCGTTTCTGAATTCCCCGACTTACCATGTTGAGGGGTCGAAATCTGCTGCGGGGAAATTGGAAGCGGATCGCTTGGCCTCGATTTCATTGGCATGAGGCTTCGGTCGTTCGGAAAGCAATGACAAACTACTGAGCTTAAAAACTTCTTAGTAAATCATGAACAGCCAAAGAATGATAGGGTTCATTGCAACGTCCTGTTAATAACATGCAACTGACTAACTATTATCCAGTTACTAAGTATAACACAGCTCTATACACTCGGTTCAGCATTTACAGGTTAAAGTTAACACGAGTCTGTCTGCAGCCTGATCCATCTAGTATTTATTCAGACTGACCAACTGATCCACAAATACATCAATCAGTTCAGCAGTTATCATCCTGCTAGCACTGTCCAAGTGGCTAGTATTCTCTAGTCATTAATTAACCAATTAAAACTAAATTGTCCGAAGTAGTTTCCTGCTATGAGTCTGTGGTATCATAGGGATATCACATTGTTTAGACCTGAAGTCACGGAGGAATAGGTGGCCAATCTTTAACTCACTTAGCAGACGATGAGCCCAGTAGTCGAATCCGCGTCCTTGGGATATAAGCGCAGTTCCCAATATACTTTATAACGGGTCCCTTTAATAATTATAAAGTTGTGAGGTTCCCTCAAAATAGTCAAAGTCAATCACATAAACATAGAATCTCTGAGAGTATCAGTGCGGACTAAACACCTGGATCATTTTGTACAGGGTGGTGGATGTAAACCAACCTCTCTGCATTTCAAGTGAAAGAAAATGTAGTGCAGTCACACTAATGTAATAAAATACCCACCCTTACAATTAGATACCACAAACCTCGGTCTGACAGACTATATCTTTGACCATCAGCAGTCTGGCTTAATGGATTAGCTCCTACGTTCGCCTCTGACAGTGACGCAAACAAGAGAGCAGGGGCTCGCGTCGTTGGGCAGGGATATTTAATTTGCCCTTTACGAGAGTTGATAGGTAGGATTTGTCATCTTCACCAGTATTCTAGAACCTTCGGGTAAATTCTAGCAGTATTATACTATTTTAGCTCCTGAATTCTAGTTAATTGGCTACGTTCTTTATTATGGCCTCTATGGCCTATCACTAATATATACGTATATATTTTATTTCCCCGAAATTAAGACCTACCCCTAAAATAAGCCATAGTTAAGACAGTAAGCTATTATGAAGTTATTAAATTTACACGTGCATTCAAGTACTTTGTTGATGGCATCTTCTTTTCCAAATACCAATACTCCAACATGTTTGCCATTGATGAAACTGCAGTATTTATGGGCCTAGGATCTCAAACGACAGTTGATCAGACGGAATTCGGGATCTGGAGAGTTATGATGATAATGATAGCAGAAGATGACACGATTGTATTTGAATAAATGTATAATTTTGTAGATGAATAAATGTAGATTTTTGTATCTGAAAAAGAAAAAGTAAGACATCACCCGCAACAAGTCCTAGTCCATTTGTAAAGCTAAAGTTAATATAAAACCCCATCTTATTTTCGGGGAAACACGGTATACTGAACACACTGAGTACATGCATGCATGATGGTTGTGGAAATGAAGTTTCTGAGGAAAATGCAAAGAATACCATGGAGAGACAGAAAAACCAATGAACAAGTCCTTCAAGAAACAAATGAAGATCGTAAACTGATTAGAGTCATTAGACGTAGACAGTCAAATGTGTTGGGCATGTTATGAGAAGAAATGACTTGGAGAACTTGGTGACACCTGGCAAGATCGTAGGGAAGAGACCAAGGGGAAGACCGAGAAGTAAATACCTGGATGACTTGGCCACGTGTCTTTGTCGAGACAGAAACACGAACTGATCCACGACTCTGATGATCGAGCGAGATGGCAAACCACGACCGCCCACGCTTATCGGCATGGCACATGATGTATGAATGGATATGTGATGTGGTCATCATTGAACAATGCCATAGAATAAATCCACCTGTAATGTCGTCAACATTAAACGATGCCATAGAATAAACTCATGTGTGATGTGGTCAACATTAAACGGTGCCAAATAATGAATCCATCTGTGGTGTGGTCACCATTAAACGGTGCCATAGAATGAATCCATGTGTGGTGTGGTCAACATTAAACGATACCATATGATGAATCCATGTGTGGTCATCATTGAACGATGCCATAGAATGAATCCATCTGTGGTGTGGTCATCATTTAACGATGCCATAGAATTAATCCATCTGTGGTGTGATCAACATTAAACGGTGCCATAGAATGAATCCATCTGTGGTGTGATCAACATTAAACGGTGCCATAGAATGAATCCATCTGTGGTCATCATTTAACGATGCCATAGAATGAATCCATGTGTGGTGTGATCATCATTTAACGATGCCATAGAATGAATCCATGTGTGGTGTGATCATCATTAAACGGTGCCATAGAATGAATCCATCTGTGGTCATCATTTAACGATGCCATAGAATGAATCCATCTGTGGTCATCATTTAACGATGCCATAGAATGAATCCATCTGTGGTGCGGTCATCATTTAACGATGCCATAGAATGAATCCATCTGTGGTGTGATCATCATTTAATGATGTCATAGAATGAATCCATGTGTGGTGTGATCATCATTTAACGATGCCATAGAATGAATCCATGTGTGGTGTGATCATCATTAAACGGTGCTATAGAATGAATCCATGTGTGATGTGATCAACATTAAACGGTGCCATAGAATTAATCCATGTGTGATGTGGTCAACATTAAACGGTGCCATAGAATAAACTCATGTGTGATGTGATCAACATTAAACGGTGCCATAGAATAAATCCATCTGTGATGTGGTCATCATTTAACGGTGCCATAGAATGAATCCATCTGTGATGTGGTCATCATTTAATGATGCTATAGAATGAATCCATCTGTGGTGTGGTCATCATTTAACGATGGCATAGAATGAATCCATATCTGATGTGATCATCATTTAACGATGGCATAGAATGAATCCATCTGTGATGTGGTCATCATTTAATGATGCCATAGAATGAATAAATCTGAGGTGTGGTCATCATTTAACGATGGCATAGAATGAATCCATCTGTGATGTGGTCATCATTTAACGATCGCATAGAATGAATCCATCTGTGATGTGGTCATCATTTAACGATGGCATAGAATGAATCCATCTGCGGTGTGGTCATCATTTAACGATGCCATGGAATTAATCCATCTGTGGTGTGGTCATCATTTAACTATGCCATGGAATTAATCCATCTGTTTTGTGGTCATCATTTTACGATGCCATAGAGTCCTTCCATCTGTGGTGCGGTCATCATTTAACGATGCCATAAAATGAATCCATCTGTGGTGTGGTCATCATTTAACGATGCCATGGAATTAATCCATCTGTGGTGTGGTCATCATTTAACGATGCCATGGAATTAATCCATCTGTGGTGTGGACATCATTTAACGATGCCATAGAATGAATCCATCTGTGGTGTGGTCATCATTTAACGATGCCATAGAATGAATCCATCTGTGGTGTTGTCATCATTTAACGATGCCCTAGAATGAATCCATCTGTGATGTGGTCATCATTTAACGATGCCATAGAATGAATCCATCTGTGGTGTGGTCATCATTTAACGATGCCATAGAATGAATCCATCTGTGGTGTGGTCATCATTTATCGATGCCATGGAATTAATCCATCTGTGGTGTGGTCATCATTTAACGATGCCATAGAGTGAAACCATCTGTGGTGCGATCATCATTTAACGATGCCATAGAATGAATCCATCTGTGATGTGGTCACCATTTAACGATGCCATAGAATGAATCCACATGTGGTATGGTCATCAGTTAACGATGCCATGGAATGAATCCATCTGTGGTGTGGTCATCATTTAACGATGACATGGAATTAATCCATCTGTGGTGTGGTCATCATTTAACGATGCCATGGAATTAATCTATATGTGGTGTTGTCATCATTTAACGATGCCATGGAATTAATCCATCTGTGGTGAGGTCATCATTTAATGATGCCATAGAATGAATCCATCTGTGATGTGGCCATCATTTAACGATGGCATAGAATTAATCCATCTGTGATGTGGTCATCATTTAACGATGGCATATAATGAATCCATCTGTGATGTGGTCATCATTTAATGATGCCATAGAATGAATCCATCTGTGGTGTGGTCATCATTTAACGATGCCATGGAATTAATCCATCTGTTGTGTTGTCATCATTTAACGATGCCATAGAGTGAAACCATCTGTGGTGCGGTCATCATTTAACGATGCCATAGAATGAATCCATCTGTGGTGTGGTCATCATTTAACGATGCCATGGAATTAATCCATCTGTGGTGTGGTCATCATTTATCGATGCCATGAAATTAATCCATCTGTGGTGTGGTCATCATTTAACGATGCCATGGAATTAATCTATCTGTGGTGTGGTCATCATTTAACGATGCCAACACAATTAATCCATCTGTGGTGTGGTCATTATTTAACGATGCCATAGAATGACTCCATCTGTGGTGTGGTCATCATTTAACGATCCAATAGAATGAATCCATCTGTAGTGTGGTCATCATTTAACGATGCCACAGAGTGAGACCATCTGTGGTGCGGTCATCATTTAACGATGTCATAGAATGATTCCATCTGTGGTGTGGTCATCATTTAACGATGCCATAGAATGAATCCATCTGTGGTGCGGTCATCATTTATCGATGCCATGGAATTAATCCATCTGTTGCGTGGTCATCATTTAACGATGCCATAGAGTGAAACCATCTGGGGTGCGGTCATCATTTAACGATGCCATAGAATGAATCCATCTGTGATGTGGTCATCATATAGCGATGCCATAGAATGAATCCATCTGTGGTGTGGTCATCATTTAACGATGCCATGGAATTAATCCATCTGTGGTGTGGTCATCATTTAACGATGCCATAGAGTGAAACCATCTGTGGTGCGGTCATCATTTAACGATGCCATAGAATGAATCCATCTGTGGTGTGGTCATCATTTAACGATGCCATGGAATTAATCCATATGTTGTGTTGTCATCATTTAACGATGCCATGGAATTAATCCATCTGTGGTGTGGTTATCATTTAACGATGCCATAGAGTGAAACCATCTGTGGTGCGGTCATCATTTAACGATGCCATAGAATGAATCCATCTGTGGTGTGATCATAATTTAACGATGTCATAGAATGAATCCATGTGTGGTGTGATCATCATTTAACGATGCCATAGAATGAATCCATGTGTGGTGTGATAATCATTAAACGGTGCCATAGAATGAATCCATGTGTGATGTGGTCAACATTAAACGGTGCCATAGAATAAACTCATGTGTGATGTGATCAACATTAAACGGTGCCATAGAATAAATCCATCTGTGATGTGGTCATCTTTTAACGGTGCCATAGAATGAATCCATCTGTGATGTGGTCATCATTTAATGATGCTATAGAATGAATCCATCTGTGGTGTGGTCATCATTTAACGATGGCATATAATGAATCCATCTGTGATGTGGTCATCATTTAATGATGCCATAGAATGAATCCATCTGTGGTGTGGTCATCATTTAACGATGCCATGGAATTAATCCATCTGTTGTGTTGTCATCATTTAACGATGCCATAGAGTGAAACCATCTGTGGTGCGGTCATCATTTAACGATGCCATAGAATGAATCCATCTGTGGTGTGGTCATCATTTAACGATGCCATGGAATTAATCCATCTGTGGTGTGGTCATCATTTATCGATGCCATGAAATTAATCAATCTGTGGTGTGGTCATCATTTAACGATGCCATGGAATTAATCTATCTGTGGTGTGGTCATCATTTAACGATGCCAACACAATTAATCCATCTGTGGTGTGGTCATTATTTAACGATGCCATAGAATGACTCCATCTGTGGTGTGGTCATCATTTAACGATCCAATAGAATGAATCCATCTGTAGTGTGGTCATCATTTAACGATGCCACAGAGTGAGACCATCTGTGGTGCGGTCATCATTTAACGATGTCATAGAATGATTCCATCTGTGGTGTGGTCATCATTTAACGATGCCATAGAATGAATCCATCTGTGGTGCGGTCATCATTTATCGATGCCATGGAATTAATCCATCTGTTGCGTGGTCATCATTTAACGATGCCATAGAGTGAAACCATCTGGGGTGCGGTCATCATTTAACGATGCCATAGAATGAATCCATCTGTGATGTGGTCATCATATAGCGATGCCATAGAATGAATCCATCTGTGGTGTGGTCATCATTTAACGATGCCATGGAATTAATCCATCTGTGGTGTGGTCATCATTTAACGATGCCATAGAGTGAAACCATCTGTGGTGCGGTCATCATTTAACGATGCCATAGAATGAATCCATCTGTGGTGTGGTCATCATTTAACGATGCCATGGAATTAATCCATATGTTGTGTTGTCATCATTTAACGATGCCATGGAATTAATCCATCTGTGGTGTGGTTATCATTTAACGATGCCATATAGTGAAACCATCTGTGGTGCGGTCATCATTTAACGATGCCATAGAATGAATCCATCTGTGGTGTGATCATAATTTAACGATGTCATAGAATGAATCCATGTGTGGTGTGATCATCATTTAACGATGCCATAGAATGAATCCATGTGTGGTGTGATAATCATTAAACGGTGCCATAGAATGAATCCATGTGTGATGTGGTCAACATTAAACGGTGCCATAGAATAAACTCATGTGTGATGTGATCAACATTAAACGGTGCCATAGAATAAATCCATCTGTGATGTGGTCATCTTTTAACGGTGCCATAGAATGAATCCATCTGTGATGTGGTCATCATTTAATGATGCTATAGAATGAATCCATCTGTGGTGTGGTCATCATTTAACGATGGCATAGAATGAATCCATATCTGATGTGATCATCATTTAACTATGGCATAGAATGAATCCATCTGTGATGTGGTCATCATTTAATGATGCCATAGAATGAATACATCTGAGGTGTGGTCATCATTTAACGATGGCATAGAATGAATCCATCTGTGATGTGGTCATCATTTAACGATGGCATAGAATGAATTCATCTGTGATGTGGTCATCATTTAACGATGGCATAGAATGAATCCATCTGTGGTGTGGTCATCATTTAACTATGCCATGGAATTAATCCATCTGGTTTGTGGTCATCATTTAACGATGCCATAGAGTCCTTCCATCTGTGGTGCGGTCATCATTTAACGATGCCATAAAATGAATCCATCTGTGGTGTGGTCATCATTTAACGATGTCATGGAATTAATCCATCTGTGGTGTGGTCATCATTTAACGATCCAATAGAATGAATCCATCTGTAGTGTGGTCATCATTTAACGATGCCACAGAGTGAGACCATCTGTGGTGCGGTCATCATTTAACGATGTCATAGAATGAATCTATCTGTGGTGTGGTCATCATTTAACGATGCCATAGAATGAATCCATCTGTGGTGCGGTCATCATTTATCGATGCCATGGAATTAATCCATCTGTTGCGTGGTCATCATTTAACGATGCAATAGAGTGAAACCATCTGGGGTGCGGTCATCATTTAACGATGCCATAGAATGAATCCATCTGTGATGTGGTCATCATATAGCGATGCCATAGAATGAATCCATCTGTGGTGTGGTCATCATTTAACGATGCCATGGAATTAATCCATCTGTGGTGTGGTCATCATTTAACGATGCCATAGAGTGAAACCATCTGTGGTGCGGTCATCATTTAACGATGCCATAGAATGAATCCATCTGTGGTGTGGTCATCATTTAACGATGCCATGGAATTAATCCATATGTTGTGTTGTCATCATTTAACGATGCCATGGAATTATTCCATCTGTGGTGTGGTTATCATTTAACGATGCCATAGAGTGAAACCATCTGTGGTGCGGTCATCATTTAACGATGCCATAGAATGAATCCATCTGTGGTGTGATCATCATTTAACGATGTCATAGAATGAATCCATGTGTGGTGTGATCATCATTTAACGATGCCATAGAATGAATCCATGTGTGGTGTGATAATCATTAAACGGTGCCATAGAATGAATCCATGTGTGATGTGATCAACATTAAACGGTGCCATAGAATTAATCCATGTGTGATGTGGTCAACATTAAACGGTGCCATAGAATAAACTCATGTGTGATGTGATCAACATTAAACGGTGCCATAGAATAAATCCATCTGTGATGTGGTCATCTTTTAACGGTGCCATAGAATGAATCCATCTGTGATGTTGTCATCATTTAATGATGCTATAGAATGAATCCATCTGTGGTGTGGTCATCATTTAACGATGGCATAGAATGAATCCATATCTGATGTGATCATTATTTAACTATGGCATAGAATGAATCCATCTGTGATGTGGTCATCATTTAATAATGCCATAGAATGAATACATCTGAGGTGTGGTCATCATTTAACGATGGCATAGAATGAATCCATCTGTGATGTGGTCATCATTTAACGATGGCATAGAATGAATCCATCTGTGATGTGGTCATCATTTAACGATGGCATAGAATGAATCCATCTGTGGTGTGGTCATCATTTAACTATGCCATGGAATTAATCCATCTGTTTTGTGGTCATCATTTAACGATGCCATAGAGTCCTTCCATCTGTGGTGCGGTCATCATTTAACGATGCCATAAAATGAATCCATCTGTGGTGTGGTCATCATTTAAGGATGTCATGGAATTAATCCATCTGTGGTGTGGTCATCATTTAACGATGCCATGGAATTAATTCATCTGTGGTGTGGTCATCATTTAACGATGCCATAGAATTAATCCATCTGTGGTGTGGTCATCATTTAACGATGCCATAGAATGAATCCATCTGTGGTGTTGTCATCATTTAACGATGCCATAGAATGAATCCATCTGTGATGTGGTCATCATTTAACGATGCCATAGAATGAATCGATCTGTGGTGTGGTCATCATTTAACGATGCCATAGAATGAATCCATCTGTGGTGTGGTCATCATTTATCGATGCCATGGAATTAATCCATCTGTGGTGTGGTCATCATTTAACGATGCCATAGAGTGAAACCATCTGTGGTGCGATCATCATTTAACGATGCCATAGAATTAATCCATCTGTGATGTGGTCACCATTTAACGATGCCATAGAATGAATCCACATGTGGTATGGTCATCATTTAACGATGCCATGCAATGAATCCATCTGTGGTGTGGTCATCATTTAACAATGCCATGGAATTAATCCATCGGTGGTGTGGTCATCATTTAACGATGCCATGGAATTAATCTATATGTGGTGTTGTCATCATTTAACGATGCCATGGAATTAATCCATCTGTGGTGAGGTCATCATTTAATGATGCCATAGAATGAATCCATCTGTGATGTGGCCATCATTTAACGATGGCATAGAATTAATCAATCTGTGATGTGGTCATCATTTAACGATGGCATAGAATGAATCCATCTGTGATGTGGTCATCATTTAATGATGCCATAGAATGAATCCATCTGTGGTGTAGTCATCATTTAACGATGCCATGGAATTAATCCATCTGTTGTGTTGTCATCATTTAACGATGCCATAGAGTGAAACCATCTGTGGTGCGGTCATCATTTAACGATGCCATAGAATGAATCCATCTGTGGTGTGGTCATCATTTAACGATGCCATGGAATTAATCCATCTGTGGTGTGGTCATCATTTATCGATGCCATGAAATTAATCCATCTGTGGTGTGGTCATCATTTAACGATGCCATGGAATTAATCTATCTGTGGTGTGGTCATCATTTAACGATGCCAACACAATTAATCCATCTGTGGTGTGGTCATTATTTAACGATGCCATAGAATGAATCCATCTGTGGTGTGGTCATCATTTATCGATGCCATAGAATGAATCCATCTGTAGTGTGGTCATCATTTAACGATGCCACAGAGTGAGACCATCTGTGGTGCGGTCATCATTTAACGATGTCATAGAATGAATCCATCTGTGGTGCGGTCATCATTTATCGATGCCATGGAATTAATCCATCTGTTGTGTGGTCATCATTTAACGATGCCATAGAGTGAAACCATCTGGGGTGCGGTCATCATTTAACGATGCCATAGAATGAATCCATCTGTGATGTGGTCATCATATAGCGATGCCATAGAATGAATCCATCTGTGGTGTGGTCATCATTTAACGATGCCATGGATTTAATCCATCTGTGGTGTGGTCATCATTTAACGATGCTATAGAGTGAAACCATCTGTGGTGCGGTCATCATTTAACGATGCCATAGAATGAATCCATCTGTGGTGTGGTCATCATTTAACGATGCCATGGAATTAATCCATATGTTGTGTTGTCATCATTTAACGATGCCATGGAATTAATCCATATGTGGTGTGGTCATCATTTAACGATGCCATAGAGTGAAACCATCTGTGGTGCGGTCATCATTTAACGGTGCCATAGAATGAATCCATCTGTGGTGTGGTCATCATTTAACGATGCCATGGAATTAATCCATCTGTGGGTGAGGTCATCATTTAATGATGCCATAGAATGAATCCATCTGTGATGTGGCCATCATTTAACGATGGCATAGAATTAATCCATCTGTGATGTGGTCATCATTTAACGATGGCATAGAATGAATCCATCTGTGATGTGGTCATCATTTAACGATGCCATGGAATGAATCCATCTGTGGTGTGGTCATCATTTAACGATGCCATGGAATTAATATATCTGTTGTGTGGTCATCATTTAACGATGCCATAGAGTGAAACCATCTGTGGTGCGGTCATCATTTAACGATGCCATAGAATGAATCCATCTGTGGTGTGGTCATCATTTAACGATGCCATGGAATTAATCCATCTGTGGTGTGGTCATCATTTATCGATGCCATGGAATTAATCCATCTGTGGTGTGGTCATCATTTAACGATGCCATGGAATTAATCTATATGTGGTGTGGTCATCATTTAACGATGCCAACACAATTAATCCATCTGTGGTGTGGTCATTATTTAACGATGCCATAGAATGAATCCATCTGTGGTGTGGTCATCATTTATCGATGCCATGGAATTAATCCATCTGTTGTGTGGTCATCATTTAACGATGCCATAGAGTGAAACCATCTGTGGTGTGGTCATCGTTTAACGATGCCATAGGATGAATCCATCTGTGGTGTGGTCATCATTTAACGATGCCATAGAATGAATCCATCTGTGGTGTGGTCATCATAGAACGATGCCATAGAATAAATCCAACTGTGATGTTCTGATTATTGAACAATGCTAAGGTAAAATTCAACCTTCCTCATGTGTACTGCAACAGGTAAACGATTGACAGTCACGCAAGACTGAAATATCTTGGGATAACCTTTGACCGCACCCTGCAATACAAATACTATCTTGATAATACTATGCCTTAACTTGGAGGGGGGAGGGGAAGGAATAAATTCCATGTACCTCTGAAATCGGAGTGTGTTCGCCTGATGGCAAGGGACACTGGTAATATGGAAAGCTATTCTACAAGCAAAAATCCATCTGTGGTGTGGTCATCATTTAACGATGGCATAGAATGAATCCATCTCTGATGTGATCATCATTTAACGATGGCATAGAATGATTCCATCTGTGATGTGGTCATCATTTAATGATGCCATAGAATGAATAAATCTGAGATGTGGTCATCATTTAACGATGGCATAGAATGAATCCATCTGTGATGTGGTCATCATTTAACGATGGCATAGAATGAATCCATCTGTGATGTGGTCATCATTTAACGATGGCATAGAATGAATCCATCTGTGGTGTGGTAATCATTTAATGATGCCATGGAATTAATCCATCTGTTGTGTGGTCATCATTTACGATGCCATAGAGTGAAACCATATGTGGTGCGGTCATCATTTAACGATGCCATAGAATGAATCCATCTGTGATGTGGTCATCATTTAGCGATGCCATAGAATGAATCCATCTGTGGTGTGGTCATCATTTAACGATGCCATGGAATTAATCCATCTGTGGTGTGGTCATCATTTAACGATGCCATAGAGTGAAACCATCTGTGGTGCGGTCATCATTTAACGATGCCATAGAATGAATCCATCTGTGGTGTGGTCATCATTTAACGATGCCATGGAATTAATCTATATGTGGTGTTGTCATCATTTAACGATGCCATGGAATTAATCCATCTGTGGTGTGGTTTAACGATGCCATGGAATTTATCCATCTGTGGTGTGGTCATCATTTAACGATGCCATGGAATTAATCCATATGTGGTGTTGTCATCATTTAACGATGCCATACAATGAATCCATCTGTGGTGTGGTCATCATTTAACGATGCCATGGAGGTAATCCATCTGTGGTGTGGTCATCATTTAACGATGCCATAGAGTGAAACCATCTGTCGTGCGGTCATCATTTAACGATGCCATAGAATGAATCCATCTGTGGTGTGGTCATCATTTAACGATGCCGTGGAATTAATCCATATGTGGTGTTGTCATCATTTAACGATGCCATGGAATTAATCCATCTGTGGTGTGGTCATCATTTAACGATGCCATAGAGTGAAACCATCTGTGGTGCGGTCATCATTTAATGATGCCATAGAATGAATCCATCTGTGGTGTGGTCATCATTTAACGATGCCATGGAATTAATCCATCTGTGGTGAGGTCATCATTTAATGATGCCATAGAATGAATCCATCTGTGATGTGGCCATCATTTAACGATGGCATAGAATGAATCCATCTGTGATGTGGTCATCATTTAACGATGGCATAGAATGAATCCATCTGTGGTGTGGTCATCATTTAACGATGCCATGGAATTAATCCATCTGTTGTGTGGTCATCATTTAACGATGCCATAGAGTGAAACCATCTGTGGTGCGGTCATCATTTAACGATTCCATAGAATGAATCCATCTGTGGTGTGGTCATCATTTAACGATGCCATGGAATTAATCCATCTGTTGTGTGGTCATCATTTATCGATGCCATGGAATTAATCCATCTGTGGCATGGTCATCATTTAACGATGCCATGGAATTAATCTATCTGTGGTGTGGTCATCATTTAACGATGCCAACACAATTAATCCATCTGTGGTGTGGTCATTATTTAACGATGCCATAGAATGAATCCATCTGTGGTGTGGTCATCATTTATCGATGCCATGGAATTAATCCATCTGTTGTGTGGTCATCATTTATCGATGCCATAGAGTGAAACCATCTGTGGTGCGGTCATCATTTAACGATGCCATAGAATGAAACCATCTGTGGTGTGGTCATCATTTAACGATGCCATAGGATGAATCCATCTGTGGTGTGGTCATCATTTAACGATGCCATAGAATGAATCCATCTGTGGTGTGGTCATCATAGAACGATGCCATAGAATAAATCCAACTGTGATGTTCTGATTATTGAACAATGCTAAGGTAAAATTCAACCTTCCTCATGTGTACTGCAACAGGTAAACGATTGACAGTCACGCCAGACTGAAATATCTTGGGATAACCTTCGACCGCACCCTGCAATACAAATACTATCTTGATAATACTATGCCTTAACTTGGAGGGGGGAGGGGAAGGAATAAATTCCATGTACCTCTGAAATCGGAGTGTGTTCGCCTGATGGCAAGGGACACTGGTAATATGGAAAGCTATTCTACAAGCAAAGATCCATCTGTGGTGTGGTCATCATTTAACGATGGCATAGAATGAATCCATCTCTGATGTGATCATCATTTAACGATGGCATAGAATGAATCCATCTGTGATGTGGTCATCATTTAATGATGCCATAGAATGAATAAATCTGAGGTGTGGTCATCATTTAACGATGGCATAGAATGAATCCATCTGTGATGTAGTCATCATTTAACGATGGCATAGAATGAATCCATCTGTGATGTGGTCATCATTTAACGATGGCATAGAATGAATCCATCTGTGGTGTGGTCATCATTTAACGATGCCATGGAATTAATCCATCTGTGGTGCGGTCATCATTTAACGATGCCATAGAATGAATCCATCTGTGATGTGGTCATCATTTAGCGATGCCATAGAATGAATCCATCTGTGGTGTGGTCATCATTTAACGATGCCATGGAATTAATCCATCTGTGGTATGGTCATCATTTAACGATGCCATAGAGTGAAACCATCTGTGGTGCGGTCATCATTTAACGATGCCATGGAATTAATCCATATGTGGTGTTGTCATCATTTAACGATGTCATGGAATTAATCCATCTGTGGTGTGGTCATCATTTAACGATGTTATGGAATTAATCCATCTGTGGTGTGGTCATCATTTAACGATGCCATGGAATTAATCCATATGTGGTGTTGTCATCATTTAACGATGCCATAGAATGAATCCATCTGTGGTGTGGTCATCATTTAACGATGCCATGGAATTAATCCATCTGTGGTGTGGTCATCGTTTAACGATGCCATAGAGTGAAACCATCTGTGGTGCGGTCATCATTTAACGATGCCATAGAATGAATCCATTTGTGGTGTGGTCATCATTTAACGATGCCATGGAATTAATCCATATGTGGTGTTGTCATCATTTAACGATGCCATGGAATTAATCCTCTGTGGTGTGGTCATCATTTAACGATGCCATAGAGTGAAACCATCTGTGGCGCGGTCATCATTTAACGATGCCATAGAATGAATCCATCTGTGGTGTGGTCATCATTTAACGATGCCATGGAATTAATCCATCTGTGGTGATGTCATCATTTAATGATGCCATAGAATGAATCCATCTGTGATGTGGCCATCATTTAACGATGGCATAGAATTACTCCATCTGTGATGTGGTCATCATTTAGCGATGGCATAGAATGAATCCATCTGTGATGTGGTCATCATTTAACGATGCCATAGAATGAATCCATCTGTGGTGTGGTCATCATTTAACGATGCCATGGAATTAATCCATCTGTTGTGTGGTCATCATTTAACGATGCCATAGAGTGAAACCATCTGTGGTGCGGTCATCATTTAACGATTCCATAGAATGAATCCATCTGTGGTGTGGTCATCATTTAACGATGCCATGGAATTAATCCATCTGTTGTGTGGTCATCATTTATCGATGCCATGGAATTAATCCATCTGTGGCATGGTCATCATTTAACGATGCCATGGAATTAATCTATCTGTGGTGTGGTCATCATTTAACGATGCCAACACAATTAATCCATCTGTGGTGTGGTCATTATTTAACGATGCCATAGAATGAATCCATCTGTGGTGTGGTCATCATTTATCGATGCCATGGAATTAATCCATCTGTTGTGTGGTCATCATTTATCGATGCCATAGAGTGAAACCATCTGTGGTGCGGTCATCATTTAACGATGCCATAGAATGAAACCATCTGTGGTGTGGTCATCATTTAACGATGCTATAGGATGAATCCATCTGTGGTGTGGTCATCATTTAACGATGCCATAGAATGAATCCATCTGTGGTGTGGTCATCATAGAACGATGCCATAGAATAAATCCAACTGTGATGTTCTGATTATTGAACAATGCTAAGGTAAAATTCAACCTTCCTCATGTGTACTGCAACAGGTAAACGATTGACAGTCACGCCAGACTGAAATATCTTGGGATAACCTTCGACCGCACCCTGCAATACAAATACTATCTTGATAATACTATGCCTTAACTTGGAGGAGGGAGGGGAAGGAATAAATTCCATGTACCTCTGAAATCGGAGTGTGTTCGCCTGATGGCAAGGGACACTGGTAATATGGAAAGCTATTCTACAAGCAAAAATCCATCTGTGGTGTGGTCATCATTTAACGATGGCATAGAATGAATCCATCTCTGATGTGATCATCATTTAACGATGGCATAGAATGAATCCATCTGTGATGTGGTCATCATTTAATGATGCCATAGAATGAATAAATCTGAGGTGTGGTCATCATTTAACGATGGCATAGAATGAATCCATCTGTGATGTAGTCATCATTTAACGATGGCATAGAATGAATCCATCTGTGATGTGGTCATCATTTAACGATGGCATAGAATGAATCCATCTGTGGTGTGGTCATCATTTAACGATGCCATGGAATTAATCCATCTGTGGTGCGGTCATCATTTAACGATGCCATAGAATGAATCCATCTGTGATGTGGTCATCATTTAGCGATGCCATAGAATGAATCCATCTGTGGTGTGGTCATCATTTAACGATGCCATGGAATTAATCCATCTGTGGTATGGTCATCATTTAACGATGCCATAGAGTGAAACCATCTGTGGTGCGGTCATCATTTAACGATGCCATGGAATTAATCCATATGTGGTGTTGTCATCATTTAACGATGTCATGGAATTAATCCATCTGTGGTGTGGTCATCATTTAACGATGTTATGGAATTAATCCATCTGTGGTGTGGTCATCATTTAACGATGCCATGGAATTAATCCATATGTGGTGTTGTCATCATTTAACGATGCCATAGAATGAATCCATCTGTGGTGTGGTCATCATTTAACGATGCCATGGAATTAATCCATCTGTGGTGTGGTCATCGTTTAACGATGCCATAGAGTGAAACCATCTGTGGTGCGGTCATCATTTAACGATGCCATAGAATGAATCCATTTGTGGTGTGGTCATCATTTAACGATGCCATGGAATTAATCCATATGTGGTGTTGTCATCATTTAACGATGCCATGGAATTAATCCTCTGTGGTGTGGTCATCATTTAACGATGCCATAGAGTGAAACCATCTGTGGCGCGGTCATCATTTAACGATGCCATAGAATGAATCCATCTGTGGTGTGGTCATCATTTAACGATGCCATGGAATTAATCCATCTGTGGTGATGTCATCATTTAATGATGCCATAGAATGAATCCATCTGTGATGTGGCCATCATTTAACGATGGCATAGAATTACTCCATCTGTGATGTGGTCATCATTTAGCGATGGCATAGAATGAATCCATCTGTGATGTGGTCATCATTTAACGATGCCATAGAATGAATCCATCTGTGGTGTGGTCATCATTTAACGATGCCATGGAATTAATCCATCTGTTGTGTGGTCATCATTTAACGATGCCATAGAGTGAAACCATCTGTGGTGCGGTCATCATTTAACGATTCCATAGAATGAATCCATCTGTGGTGTGGTCATCATTTAACGATGCCATGGAATTAATCCATCTGTTGTGTGGTCATCATTTATCGATGCCATGGAATTAATCCATCTGTGGCATGGTCATCATTTAACGATGCCATGGAATTAATCTATCTGTGGTGTGGTCATCATTTAACGATGCCAACACAATTAATCCATCTGTGGTGTGGTCATTATTTAACGATGCCATAGAATGAATCCATCTGTGGTGTGGTCATCATTTATCGATGCCATGGAATTAATCCATCTGTTGTGTGGTCATCATTTATCGATGCCATAGAGTGAAACCATCTGTGGTGCGGTCATCATTTAACGATGCCATAGAATGAAACCATCTGTGGTGTGGTCATCATTTAACGATGCTATAGGATGAATCCATCTGTGGTGTGGTCATCATTTAACGATGCCATAGAATGAATCCATCTGTGGTGTGGTCATCATAGAACGATGCCATAGAATAAATCCAACTGTGATGTTCTGATTATTGAACAATGCTAAGGTAAAATTCAACCTTCCTCATGTGTACTGCAACAGGTAAACGATTGACAGTCACGCCAGACTGAAATATCTTGGGATAACCTTCGACCGCACCCTGCAATACAAATACTATCTTGATAATACTATGCCTTAACTTGGAGGGGGGAGGGGAAGGAATAAATTCCATGTACCTCTGAAATCGGAGTGTGTTCGCCTGATGGCAAGGGACACTGGTAATATGGAAAGCTATTCTACAAGCAAAAATCCATCTGTGGTGTGGTCATCATTTAACGATGGCATAGAATGAATCCATCTCTGATGTGATCATCATTTAACGATGGCATAGAATGAATCCATCTGTGATGTGGTCATCATTTAATGATGCCATAGAATGAATAAATCTGAGGTGTGGTCATCATTTAACGATGGCATAGAATGAATCCATCTGTGATGTAGTCATCATTTAACGATGGCATAGAATGAATCCATCTGTGATGTGGTCATCATTTAACGATGGCATAGAATGAATCCATCTGTGGTGTGGTCATCATTTAACGATGCCATGGAATTAATCCATCTGTGGTGCGGTCATCATTTAACGATGCCATAGAATGAATCCATCTGTGATGTGGTCATCATTTAGCGATGCCATAGAATGAATCCATCTGTGGTGTGGTCATCATTTAACGATGCCATGGAATTAATCCATCTGTGGTATGGTCATCATTTAACGATGCCATAGAGTGAAACCATCTGTGGTGCGGTCATCATTTAAAGATGCCATGGAATTAATCCATATGTGGTGTTGTCATCATTTAACGATGTCATGGAATTAATCCATCTGTGGTGTGGTCATCATTTAACGATGTTATGGAATTAATCCATCTGTTGTGTGGTCATCATTTAACGATGCCATGGAATTAATCCATATGTGGTGTTGTCATCATTTAACGATGCCATAGAATGAATCCATCTGTGGTGTGGTCATAGTTTAACGATGCCATGGAATTAATCCATCTGTGGTGTGGTCATCGTTTAACGATGCCATAGAGTGAAACCATCTGTGGTGCGGTCATCATTTAACGATGCCATAGAATGAATCCATTTGTGGTGTGGTCATCATTTAACGATGCCATGGAATTAATCCATATGTGGTGTTATCATCATTTAACGATGCCATGGAATTAATCCATCTGTGGTGTGGTCATCATTTAACGATGCCATAGAGTGAAGCCATCTGTGGCGCGGTCATCATTTAACGATGCCATAGAATGAATCAATCTGTGGTGTGGTCATCATTTAACGATGCCATGGAATTAATCCATCTGTGGTGATGTCATCATTTAATGATGCCATAGAATGAATCCATCTGTGATGTGGCCATCATTTAACGATGGCATAGAATTACTCCATCTGTGATGTGGTCATCATTTAACGATGGCATAGAATGAATCCATCTGTGATGTGGTCATCATTTAACGATGCCATAGAATGAATCCATCTGTGGTGTGGTCATCATTAAACGATGCCATGGAATTAATCCATCTGTTGTGTGGTCATCATTTAACGATGCCATAGAGTGAAACCATCTGTGGTGCGGTCATCATTTAACGATGCCATAGAATGAATCCATCTGTGGTGTGGTCATCATTTAACGATGCCATGGAATTAATCCATCTGTGTTGTGGTCATCATTTATCGATGCCATGGAATTAATCCATCTGTGGTGTGGTCATCATTTAACGATGCCATGGAATTAATCTATCTGTGGTGTGGTCATCATTAAACGATGCCAACACAATTAATCCATCTGTGGTGTGGTCATCATTTAATGATGGCTTAGAATTAACCCATCTGTTGTGTGGTCATCATTTAACGATGTCATAGAATGAATCCATCTGTGGTGTGGTCATCATTTAACGATGCCATAGAATGAATCCATAATTGGTGCGGTCATCAATTAACGATGCCATAGAATGAATCCATCTGTGGTGTGGTCATTATTTAACGATGCCATAGAATGAATCCATCTGTGGTGTGGTCATCATTTATCGATGCCATGGAATTAATCCATCTGTTGTGTGGTCATCATTTAACGATGCCATAGAGTGAAACCATCTGTGGTGCGGTCATCATTTAACGATGCCATAGAATGAAACCATCTGTGGTGTGGTCATCATTTAACGATGCCATAGAATGAATCCATCTGTGGTGTGGTCATCATAGAACGATGCCATAGAATAAATCCAACTGTGATGTTCTGATTATTGAACAATGCTAAGGTAAAATTCAACCTTCCTCATGTGTACTGCAACAGGTAAACGATTGACAGTCACGCCAGACTGAATTATCTTGGGATAACCTTTGACCGTACCCTGCAATACAAATACTATCTTGATAATACTATGCCTTAACTTGGAGGGGGGAGGGGAAGGAATAAATTCCATGTACCTCTGAAATCGGAGTGGGTTCGCCTGATGGCAAGGGACACTGGTAATATGGAAAGCTATTCTACAAGCAAAAATCAGTCCAGTGCACTAGAAGTAATATCACGTATATGGACTACTCCAGAGTTAGAAACGATAAGAAAAGTTCTACGAATGAGGTTTTGCAGCTCCTAGAACTACGGCAGCAACTTATGCCGAGCAGATTGGTATCCTTCTATATCAAAATTGTCTGGTTTTGTCAGTAATTGAGGACTGGCTGAGAGCTCCCACGCTGCAGGTAACATAGTGCGAAAGACTGGGACGTTTCTGAAATGTAATTCGATGCGACCAGTGATACGCTGCTTTATAGCTGCCGCAATCACAACCAGACTGTACGTGCCTGATCTCCTGCCAATCATGTCTAGATATGCGCTGACCCAGACTAAGGCTATTTAGAGGTCACAAATGACATGAGTCAGACTCTGCATAAGAATATAACAGACAGCAAGGAAGTAAGACTCAAGAGATTAATGTAAAAGATGTTGATGGTGATGGAAAACAAACACGCAAGTTGTGATTTTTTGTTAATTTTCGATTGCTACTACTTCTAGTACACTTGATGATTTTTTTTAATGGTGTGTGTGTGTGTGTGTGTGTGTGTGTGTGCGCGCGTGCGTGCGTGCGTGTGTGTGTGTGTGTGTGTGTGTATGTGTGTGTTAACCACCCCAAACCAACTTCAGAGATACTTATAATTGACGTGCCGAAGTCATGGGCGAGAAGCCAACATTAGTCCAACAGATCTGTGTAGGGGTTGAACCAGCTACCTTGGTATCAGCACACAGGATGTTTAAGATTTGAGAACGAAAACGAGGGTAATGGTTCCATTGGAGAGCAGATATTCAATTCAATTCAACATTTACGGGGAAATAACTGCGGCCTCGTTCAACCTGCTTCTGTAGTATCGGTTATAACTTAGGTCCGTTTTGTGGGAATGCTGATTATTTTGGTTTCTTCTTTGTTACCTTTCGAGTTAGTCATAAAGAGGACTGGTTAAATTTTCTCCTCTCTGCTCGTCGGGTTCGGCTGGGTTTTATGGGGCTCACGCTGACTAGCATTTGTATTATTGCGTTGAACTGATCCTGATATACACCGTATCATATTGATACGCAAACATAATTACGCATCAGATCATATTGATACACAAACATAGATACACATTATATCATATTGATACACAAACATAAATACACATCATATCTTATTGATACACAAATTTAGATACACATCATATCATATTGATAGACAAACATAAATACACACCATATCATATTGATACACAAACATAGATGCACATCATATCATATTGATACACAAACATAGATACACATCATATCATATTGATACACTACATTACATTGGCACCTTTCCGTCTTGACAGACGATAGTTTGGTACATTGTGCTTCAAAAAGGCTTAATAACTACGATCCATGGCGGTGGCGAGTGTGGCTCATATTGATACACAAACATAGATACACATCATATCATATTGATACACAAACATAGATACACATCATACTGATACACAAATACAGATACGCATAATATCATATTGATACACAAACATAGATACACATCATATAATATTGATATACAAACATAAATAAACATCATATAATATTGATACACAAACATAGATACACATCAAATCATATTGATACACAAATATATGCGTTGTCAGAATGCGTCATCCAACACTGATGCCACAGTAATCGTGACACGCAATCAATAAGTGTGAGAGGTTATATTTCTCACACGATCACCATAGTCGTGGATCAGTTCTGTGTTCTTGTCATATTCCTGTAGATTCATATCAGAATATTATGCCATATAGTAAGTATAGTTAGAACAAACGTAAACGATATCACACACCATGCGATTACTGATACACACAGTGCATCGACTGAGACAGAAAGTGTTAACCTGTCCCAGTTCTCGACAGAAAGGACGATGTGATTCAAACAAAACAGTTCATTTTGCTGAAGACGTCATAACTGTTATACCCCAACACTTTAATCTCTTGACCATATTGTTATCTTCATGCTGTGACTGTTGGAAGCAATTCAGAGAATCGAGTGAAAGCATACAATGTGAACATCTCTGCTTGAGACAAATAAAACTGTTGTGCGCGAGTTCAATAAAGCTAATCCACGCCAGCTACTTCAGCTGTCATTTTCTGTCACATTCTATTTCGTCTTTGTGAATTATCCTCAGACATCCAAATTTGTTTTTGTTTCGTTTAGTTTTGCGTTTATTTTTGTCTATTAACGCGTATTTTAAGTAAATCCCAAGATTGCTGTTGAATACTTGCAGGCACACGCAAAACTAAACATTCTTATTGAAAGCAAAGTACCTCTAATCTTAGATTACTATTTAACTATAATTTACCATCCTCCTTTATCAAGATGTTTGTGCAGGTCATTGGTCTCTAGTCGAGCAGCTTTTATATCTAAGATTGTTTAGCGTGTTTGCCTCTGTGTCCAATTACCAGAGGATGAAACACGTCGGTGCCAAATTGTCTATTAAATCATTCAAGTATTTACAAATAACAGTGTCTACTCTATTAACAGATTTGTTGTGCCAAGCAAAAAGTAAGTGTGGACCTAATAAAAATGGATGCTGGAAAATGGGTAGTAGGGGTGTGCTATAGTTATGACTTGAACGTTGTTAATATAGTATCAGACATTTTGTATTATAACGCAATAACATCATTTCGGCGATATATAAAACAATGGCAGATAAGGGAAGACGCTTAAGACTATTTATCATCCTTTGGCACATAATCAGTTAAATGACGAAACATGATTGTCTTAGCATCTGTACAGAAGGTAGTTTGCCATTGCTTTCCTTCTTAGCAGTTACCATACTGGTCGATGACCGTAGGCGTTGTCTACAACACGAGATCCTCTGCCTACCATCGTGAAATTGGAGACCATAACCTACAACTATCTGTCGGATGTTTTTCATCTTCATCCACCACCTGGGCGCGCGGCTTCAAGTGACCCTGATTGGAAAAGGGGGGGGGGGGGGGGGGGTGGGGAGTTGGGAATAAACGGGTCCTTCACTTCGCCTAAGGGTATCCCATGGTCTAGCGGGGTGAATGAGACACATTACCTCTCCTTTGATAGGAAATATAAAAATATCAAATATCACTATGATCTATAGTGGATTGGTGGGTGGGTGGGGATTTGTCTCATGACATGGCCCTGTCTCTGCCCTTCCTGTACACCAGTACATCATCTGCAAATGTCAAGATTCTACCCACACCTGGTGTCTCACAATCTGCGATTTTGCTAGTGTAGACATTGAAGAGCACTGGTGACAAGGCGGATCCCTGTGGCAACCCAGGTGTAATAGTACATGGGTCAGAAGTCCAGGAACCCATTCTCAGTGCAACCTTACACTCATAAAGGACCGCTATACCCCATTTAACAAGGCAAGAGCAGACCTCCATGTCCAACAGTGTGTATATCAACCGATCATACCTGACCCCATTATACGCATCCTCCAGAGCCACAGCCACTGTCTTTTATTCATCCTGGAAGCCCTCGTAGACATCAAATGCAAAAGTTGCAGCATTGGCCCAGGTGTCCTTCCCAGGCCGATAACTCCCGATCCCTTTTGGGAAGCAGATTACGACTTCCCAAATGTCGCTGGAGCCTGAGTGCTACTATCTTTTCGAAGACTTTGCCAAATGTGTTTTGCAGGGTTATGATTCGGTATCCATTAAGTCTGGAGTGGATCTGGCTTTTATAGTAATCTGCTTGTCACCACAGAAGTAAATATCTAGATGGCTTGACCACGTGACATGGTCAAACCAAGAACTCAGAGGTTATCCACGACTCAGAAGATCGTATAAGGTGGCTAATCATGAATCCTCCCACCTCCCCTCGCCCACGCTTATCGGAATGGCACATAATGATTATAATTGTCGTCTCTAGATATAAGCATCCTGTTTAGTTGGCTGTTGGCTTTCTTGTCAGTCGTATGAACTCCACCGCGAAGCAACAATGACAGGAGGATTACTATCACTAGAAGGGGTCCTCCTTGCCTAATAGTTTGGTCCCATTACCTTCTTGACACAGACCGGGTGTGCAGACCCTCTCGGATCATGACTCCCAGGTGTGTTTCTCTTATATTGCGTGTGCACATTCGAGCCGTTATAATCTCACAAGAACACCGCTTTGTGTACACAAAAGCCATCCAGCCCTCGTAGAGCCTAACAACGTAAATCCGGGGCCTTTGACCTGTCATAATTAACACTGCACTTTCCATTAGACTACAAGAAAGCCAGCACTTTTCCCATGACTTTTTTGGCTCTGTAGCCAGATAAGTGACGTTTCTTGTAAAATGTATGTCAGGGTGCTAATTTTCCCTCCTACGAAATGCCTCTTATGTGAAAACTTAGCGCCAAGAGCAGAAGCTTAGCAGCTTTTGAATCAGCAACAACAACATGAAAGAGATTTAGTTGTATGTCCATTACGAGACGTTGCTATCAACCCCAGTATTTACTGGCTGCATGTTTGTTAATTGGGCAATTTTAGTTAATTAGTTTGGGTTGACTGCAACTTCCTGAAAAGAACATGAAACATTTTAAGTTTGCCATTGCTTTCTGAACTGGCGACACTATATACAGTCGAAATAAACACAAAACCATATGTTTCCATATCGCCAGCTGAAAATTTCGATGTCGGGGAACTTTGAAAACTGAGTTCAATGTCCCCTAAGCTACAGAGCTTATATGAAAACTAGAACAAGTTAATTCCTTAGATGTTACTTAGTTATATGTCTGGACAAGCATTTACTTCTGTGGCTTAACATTCGCCACACCGTGATGTAATTAAATATAAATTTCACGTGGTGTTTCCGAGATTGTATTGCAACATACAATCACAACAAAAACTTAGCCGGTATAACAGGAAGACAAATTTAATAGTAATTACAAAACAAAAAATATCTTCCAAAATGCAACATCAATGTAAGTGGAAGCAATATAAAATAAGCCAATGTATTTAAGTAGGTGGGTACTTTAATAGCAGTAGATGGAAGATGTATTATGACAGTAGATGGAAGATGTATTATGACAGTAGATGGAAGATGTATTATGGCAGTAGATGGAAGATGTATTATGGAAGTTTATAGCGCAAGTAAAAGCAGCGTTTCATAAGATGAAGAACATCATCTGCAATATGTCAATCGATATGAGAAATTAGTTATCAAGGGCTTTATCGAGTCAATCTAGGTGTATGGAAGTGAACCATGGACATTTAGGAGACAAGTGAGGAATTATGTGGAAGTTGCATGGATGTAGTTTTATAGAAGAATGATGAGAATACTGCATACGGATATAAAGAGTAATGAAGCTATCTTGAACAAAGAGAACTAGTTACTCGCAACAGATGAAGACGGGTCATATTCTTTCTGATGTTGCACGTCATTGTTAAAGTGTCCCCGAAACAGGAAAGGGCTTTGGGGATGCGATGTCTTAGAAATATCACATTAGTAGGCTTGGGTGTACGAACGGGTCAAAAATGGGGTATGCAGACCTACGACCACTTACTTATCTGTCGTACATCAATTATCTATTGTGCTTAATACATTCACATAGAAAAAGAAATATTGTCAAATGAATGTTGCGAACATAAACAATACATATTAGTATATTATGAGACAGACAGGGAGACACATAGACAGTCAAACACATAAATACACACACATGTATAAACAGATGCATACATGTATACATACATACCAACATACACACATTCATACTTAGAGATACATACATACCAACATACACACATTGATGCATAGATACAAGCTTCATTTATACAACGTCTCACAGATATAGACCCATTCAATAACTCACAAATCAAATCAAATCAAATCAAATCAAATCAACTTTATTAGGGTCACAAATTGGGCGCGCAGGCCCGTCTTACATTCGGCCCTTCCAATCACTCGTCTTTCGTTCATCAAGAGAAATATACATTTGCATAGGAAGAAAAATAAACATTGTGAAATGAATGTTGTAAACATAAACAAGGCTAATTATCATGGTATGAAGCCCATCTCCCACCTATCCATACATCACCCCACCCACACAACACCCCCACCTACCCACACACATGCGCACCAAGGGACACATACACACCCCCACCTACCGACACACACACCAAGGGACACATACATACCCCACCAACCGACCCATCCCCCACCCAGACACACTGCCCTCACCTGATCCCCCAACCAAAACACACTCGCCACCCACAAACATTCCCCCACCAACCCACACATCCCACGCCCATCCACATTCTACCCCACACATCCTCTCCCCACCCACACCTCAAACCACCCTTCCCCCAGCCACATCTCCATCGACAACATATTCCCCACCCACACACACAATCCCCCACCAACCCACACATCGCACATCCACTCACACATCCCCAAACCATACACACACATCCCCACCAACTGACATGTCCCTACCCCCCTCCACACACACACACATCTCCCTAACCACCCATACATCCCCAATCCACTCACACACACACCACCACCCACACATACAACTTCCACCCACCCACACATGCCGTAACCTAATCCCCCACCACACAATCCCCCACCCGCACATCACATACACCCCCTACCACGCACTATTCCCAACCCACGCACCACACACACACACATATCCCTCACCAACACATCCCCACTTACACACCACACACATATCCCCCACCCAGATACCACAAAATAATCCCACCCACACCCACACAGATACCCTTACCCATCCACCCCACATACCCCCACTCACACACCACAAAAATCCCCCACCCACACACACATACCTCACCCACACAATATCACCAACCAACACACCACACACCTCTCCCCACCCACACACGCATTCCCTACCCGTCCACCAACACACACTCATTCACACATCCTCCACTACGCACCCACACACCCCCACCAACCCACTCCCAACCAAACATCTCTCGATCACAATACCCCTACCCCCACACACATCCTCCACCCACTCACACATACCACCCCGACACATACAACTCCCTCACCCACCTACACATCCCTAAGCCACCCCCACACCCCCACCCACACATTCCCCATCCACGTACACACATCTCCCACCCACACTCCCCCACATACTTCCCCCAACCACCACAATCCCCTGCTCACCCACACATATACCCCACCCATACGCACATTCCCCACACCCATCACACACATCCCCCACACCACATACTATCCTCCACCCATACCACCACAAACATACCCTCCACCCACACATCATTCACACATCCCCCACCAACACACCGCACACATATCTCAAACCCACACACCATACACACAAACACAGGGATAGATAGTGTTTCAGTGCCTTGAGTTAGTGGACGGTCGCTAAAAGCTGGCACTGCAAGCTTGTCCGTCCGTGCTCTTGGCATGGTCGGTTTCAGTGCCTTGAGATAGTGGACGGTCGCTAAAAGCTGGCACTGCAAGCTTGTCCGTCCGTGCTCTTGGCATGGTCGGTTTCAGTGCCTTGAGATAGTGGACGGTCTCTAAAAGCTGGCACTGCAAGCTTGTCCGTCCGTGCTCTTGGCATGGTCGGTTTCAGTGCCTTGAGATAGTGGACGGTCGCTAAAAGCTGGCACTGCAAGCTTGTCCGTCCGTGCTCTTGGCATGGTCGGTTTCAGTGCCTTGAGATAGTGGACGGTCGCTAAAAGCTGGCACTGCAAGCTTGTCCGTCCGTGCTCTTGGCATGGTCGGTTTCAGTGCCTTGAGATAGTGGACGGTCGCTAAAAGCTGGCACTGCAAGCTTGTCCGTCCGTGCTCTTGGCATGGTCGGTTTCAGTGCCTTGAGATAGTGGACGGTCGCTAAAAGCTGGCACTGCAAGCTTGTCCGTCCGTGCTCTTGGCATGGTCGGTTTCAGTGCCTTGAGATAGTGGACGGTCGCTAAAAGCTGGCACTGCAAGCTTGTCCGTCCGTGCTCTTGGCATGGTCGGTTTCAGTGCCTTGAGATAGTGGACGGTCGCTAAAAGCTGGCACTGCAAGCTTGTCCGTCCGTGCTCTTGGCATGGTCGGTTTCAGTGCCTTGAGATAG
>JACEFZ010023466.1:647500-710000 GCA_014155875.1 Cepaea nemoralis
AGTAGTAGTAGTAGTAGTAGTAGTAGTAGTAGTAGTAGTAGTAGTAGTAGTAGTAGTAGCAGCAGTAGTAGTAGTAGTAGTAGTAGTAGTAGTAGTAGTAGTAGTAGTAGCAGCAGTAGTAGTAGTAGTAGTAGTAGTAGTAGTAGTAGTAGTAGTAGTAGTAGTAGTAGTAGTAGTAGTAGTAGTAGTAGTAGTAGTAGTAGTAGCAGTAGTAGTAGTAGTAGTAGTAGTAGTAGTAGTAGTAGTAGTAGTAGTAGTAGTAGTAGTAGTAGTAGTAGTAGTAGTAGTAGTAGTAGTAGTAGTAGTAGTAGTAGTAGTAGTAGTAGCAGTAGTAGTAGTAGTAGTAGTAGTAGTAGTAGTAGTAGCAGTAGTAGTAGTAGTAGTAGTAGTAGTAGTAGTAGTAGTAGTAGTAGTAGTAGTAGTAGTAGTAGGAGTAGTAGTAGTAGTTTTTGCTTAATTGTTTAAGCAGAAAGAGAAGGAGATGGAGATGAAGAAGAAGAACAAGAAGAAGGGAAGAACCAGCTGCAACAAATGTAAAGGCATACACTGGCACTTGTACTGATAAATTTATGTGTACTGAAATATATTGTTAAGACAGGTTGAGGGGTCACGGTGCCCACCTCAAGCCCTGAGGTTACCGGGTTCGATCCTAGCATAGGCTGGGAATTCTTTCACGAAACTTTGGTATCTAATGACGCCACAACAGCACTCCCTGGATCTCTTGGGTGGTCAGTTCGCATACCGAGTCCTCTCGGAGTAGGGCCAACAACAGGAGGTACTGTGTGCAAGTTGCGCTCGTTAAAAAGCCAACATCGCTTGGAAATAACCAAGAGTAGGCCGTAAGGCCTCAGTAGTGACAAACTTGTTAGTAAAGAAAACCTACCCAAAGGCAGAATTTGGATCTCACTTGCTATACATAATGCATGAAAATAGTTTGACAAAATCTTTAGAGACTTTCCTGAGAGGAGAAAGTGAAAATATTATTCCTACAACAGACACTGATGTTTAGATTTTAAGCGTTAATCTTTCACTTATTCTAAGTAATTACATATGATGTGAATGGCCAGTTCCCTTTCTTGTCGAGGAAGAATTCTTTAAAAAATAGGCAATAAATTGCCATGTATCCATTTTGTGAGTCTGGGTTGACCCCAGAGGCTCATTGGCCTGAAAAACGAAACTATCCTTATGCTTCTCCTGAGAATTGAACGCGGAACTATTGTGGTATGCAAGCGTACTAACCACTACGACATAGCTACTTTCTTGTAGGATATATAAAGAAATAAGTTCCGTGTTTACTATCATTGATGCTGTGTTTTATGCGGAGTTTATTGGCTAGAAGTTTCAACGTTTATTAAAACAAGAGAGAATGTCTTTTGCTCAATTGTTCGCATATTGAATGCAGTATTTTGTTTTTAATTCCTTTTTTTGTAAAAGCTTACACGTAATATTTTGTCTACGTTTCATTACAGCGCACGATACCTGGTTACATGGTGTGTATTTTCTTTTCTAAATTAATAACTTTATAACTAGGACAGCACAAAACACTATGTTTGGTTACAACCAATCGCTGACCACTGATATTGGCCGTAGATGTTATAGAAGACAAGGGCGTTTCCTCCTGAAGATTATTTTGTACCCTTGACCCCGGATATGTTTGAGAAAATCCTCGCCAGAGATGACAGCTACTCTTGTTATGTTTACTTCTTGTTATTGTTATCCTTCATCATCTTCTTCTTCTTCTTCTTCTTCTTCTTCTTCTTCTTCTTCTTCTTCTTCTTCTTCCTCTTCTTCTTCGACTGCTGCTGCTGCTGATGCTGCTGTTGTTACTGCTGCTGCTTCCGTAAGCACCATTAAAATTACGTTGGTTCCTTTGTGTCTGTTTATAGCGAAGATGCTACCTTTCGTCTCTAGACATCCAACTTTAGCACAACATTAGCTGATAGTGAAGATTTTATAACCCACAAATCCAGAGATCATAAATTATACTTTGCGCTGAACTTAAACGCGTGTTATCCGCCCCACAAGCCCGGATTAATAAATCGTTCATATTATTTTAGTTTCTGTTCTACACAAGCGTTCGTTCATAATGTTAGCAACTATTTTGTCGTTATCTGTGTTTCTGAACATTATTACAGCGCTGATGTGGTATTAGAGTGAAATAATTTATTTTGACTTACCCAATCATGTAAATCATGTCCCGCTTACACACATCTTTGTATCGTAGTAGAGGCAGAGCCTGAGATCTCTTAGCCATCTGTAATTCACCAAAAACGATGTCCTTCTATATTCTACCATCATCCATCATCCTAACGTGTCCTATCCACCTACGTCAACGAAGACTAAGCATGGAACAGTCACACAACCTGATCTTTCCAATACTTCAGTATATGTGATTTTGTCTTGCCACTTAATACCAAGTATTCTTCGAAGACATCCATATGAAAGCTGTTTAAACGTTTCTCTTGATATAAGTAAGTTTACCAGGCTTCACTGTCATAAAGACGAGTACTAAGGACACAGGCTTGATAGACAAGGACTTTTGTTTTGGCAATAAGCTTCATGTTCTTCCATATTCTTTTTGTTAACATGTTCATTGTTGTTGCCACCTTTTTTAAAAATATCCCTTACAGGACGTTGCATTCAACATCAGCATTATTTCAGCTGCTGTTGATGTACTAGGCAAGATTAGGCTCAGTAGTTTGCCATTGCTTTCTGAGCGACCGGCTCACATACCCCGTAAGTTACCAACGCGGTGAGAACCACTACCGATTCTCGCGCAGGTTACGTTACTCACGAGATATATACGGGATTACGGAGAAAGAGCGAGCGCAAAAAAAAATAAATAAAAATAAAAATATCATCATCCTGATCAAGAAAGGCATATTTCAGTAAAAGTGAAAAGTATATTCCAAAGAGAGTGGGAGCTAGTACACAACCTTGCTTAACTCCACTCTTGATTTCAAACTCTTTTTAAGTTGCACCATCAAACTTGTTTATTCCCTTCATGCATATGTGGAACGATTCCGCAATGGACATAAGTATTGGTGGGCAACCAATCTTCTTTAGTACCTTGAAAAGACCCTCACGACTGACCAAATCAAAGCTACCAAAACATGTGTTTATTTGGGAGATCGCGTTATCGTTTGCTTGACTGATTCACAGTATCCTTGTCACATGCGGATTTTCAGACATAACTGTTTTGACAGGTCATCCTGTGTGTTAAATTTATCTTGTTTCCTATTGTATACGCGATTAAGCTACCGTATGACACTAGACGGTACTATCTGCTTTTTGTTAGCGCCGAATGTTGGGCGAGGGTCACCAAGCCTTGTTCCAGATGTATTGGTGTTACCTTTCCTCTAGAGCAGGGGTCACCAAACTTTTTTCACAGCGGGCCGGATAACAGACAAGATGACGAGCGCGAGCCGCAATACTTGCGCTGGTCTCTGTAGCGACGGTTTACGGACGCGGTTCGTAATTTCGTATACCAGCGTTCGAAACACGGCTGCGCGCGATTTGGCAGTAGAAAGCCTTGCGCTGTTTTTTTACGCTATGGTATGGGTGTCGGTCGTTCAGAAGGCAATGGCTAACTTTTTTTTCGCATATCCTTTACAGGACATCGCTGTCAACATCAGCATCTTGCAGCTGATTGTTGATTTCTTGGCAAGATTACGCTCAGTAGTTTGCCATTGCATTCTGAGGGACTGGCTCAAATATCCTGTAAGTTACCGACGCGAAGAGACCCCCTACCAATTCTAGCGCAACGTCACGTTACTTACGATAGTATACGAGATTACGAGGAAAATCGTGTAACCTCTAGACCAGAGAAACCAGCAATGGCTAACTACTGAACGTAAAGTTGCCAAGACATCAACAACAGCAAAAAATGCTGTGTTGACTGCAAACGTCCTTTAAAGGATATGCAACTAACTTTAACAATACTTGCAAGCCAGAACGAACGCACTGGGGAAAAAAACGAACAACTAAGTTAATCATGGTGAGTCGCGTGCAATGCACACCAAAAAAAAAAACAAAGACAACCAACATATTTATTTACTTTCAAAAGTTATCAAAGAAGGCGACGTTAGCAAAAAGATAATTACATCAGACCTAGTTTGCACATATAAGAATCTCACAAACTAAGCAGCAAAATAAGGTTCCGGACAGAGACTGAGTCATATGGGATAAAACCCTTTGCAATGAAAACGACCCTGTTGACTTATAAGTGACTTTTTTTTAGGACGGCAAGGTGCCAGTCGATTTTATGTCTGAGACAAAGGAGAAATCACGTCAACGAAGCCCAGATTATTAAGCTATTCTGTCAGAAACCATTGAATGCAATATCTGGTGGAAAGAATTGATGTTTCATCATTCAGTCTATAGTCAGCTAGAATAAAAGATAATGACAACAGACATCTCTGTCGCTTTCCTATTCTCATTTTAAAAGAGCTTACAGTTTTCCCCCATGATAAACTCTGCAACTCATGACTTCATAAAATTATTTTATTTTTATTTTTCGAGAATGTGTGACAATATTTTATCCGTCATGTTTTTTGACTCAAAATTACATTATCGGCAAAAACATATTTTTATGGAAAGTCCTCTGTTTTTCCCTTTCCTCGTTCTCTGTAGGAAGAATTTTTGGCTATTTTTTAAATCGTCATATTGTGAGTCTAATTTAGATATTGATTTACTATTTTTATAGTGCGGATTTACTTTGCACGTTGGGTTGTATTTACTGCTCAACTCGTTTTCCTTATACGTTGTCTATCTCTGGTATCTTTTACGGCTTCCGCAGAAACCACAATTTGCGCAGCCATTGTATGTTGTTCAGCTTGTCTGCTCATTGTCCACCTTTCACATACATACGTAAGGTTCTATGTAGCACTTCAACACGCTTTTCCACGTTGCAATCGACATTTGTTTTATTGGTCAGTATGTTTTCCACTTTGCAAATGGCCACCTTTGCCATAGCGGTCTCTCTCTCTCTCTCTCTCTCTCTCTCTCTCTCTCTCTCTCTCTCTCTCTCTCTCTCTCTCTCTCTCTCTCTCTCTCTCTCTCTCTATCTCTCTCTCTCTCTCACACACACACACACACACACACACACATACACACACCTGCGTTACACACACCTGCGTTACACACACACATACATATTCTATACATTATATATTCGTCTGGAAGTGTTTTATTGTGTTCTTTACTTTTATATAATCACCAGGTTCAGCTGATACTCGCATTAAAGGACATCATGATTGTAACAACAAGTATGTCGCTCGTCTTTCTGATCATCGCCTTCTTCATTTTCTCCTACTTCAGGTCGGTATTTGTACACCTTGATTATGACAGACAGACAGGCAGACAAACAGAGAGAGAGAGAGAGAGAGAGAGAGAGAGAGAGAGAGAGAGAGAGAGAGAGAGATTATGTGTCCACTTGATCTTTCCTCGACACTGGAAACACCTCAGGATTGTGTAACTAGACCACTCCGTTGCCTAGAAACCACAAGAAAGAAATAGTGGAAGAAGTAAAGACACGCGAAGAGAATTAAAGCCAGATATGTACAGGAAATGGCGGGAGCTGAAGGATATAATAAAGAATACAATGAATGAGTCACCAAAACATGGAGAAGTAGAAAGTAAGCTTTACTAGAGCACTATAACAAGTATCAAAATTGACGTTGCGGCCAAAGCCTTCGTCAGCACAGTAATAACAAACACATACATATTCATAAAACCACTACATGAAAACATAAATATAAAAAGTAAATCAGAAAATAACAAAGGATTGAAAGTGAGTTTGTTGAAATCATATGTCCCAGTGGGGGAACAAAGGGCAAGGATAACTAAGACACGGTCTAGTCAGCCTGCACCTCCTAATGCCGAAAGATTTTTTAACATGAGCAGAGTGAGTAAGATTTTCCGAGTTTCTCTTCGTCCTGGAGAGTGTATGAGTGTGTTATTGAGTAAGTGATAACTGAGAGAGTTTGTGTAAACGATGTAAGTATGTATGTAGCTATGTATGTATGTGGTTATGCGTGTGTGCATGTCTGTGTATGCGTCTGCCTGCTTGCCGTATCACATGCGTTGTTTATGTTCACAAACATTCATTTGACAATATTTATTTTAATCTATAAAGGTAATATGAACGGTAAATAATTTGTGTGCGAAAGATGATTTGGAAGAGCAAGCATAATGTAAGACTGGCCTACTTGTCCAAATTGTGACTCTTTGAAAATAAAGGTCTTTCGTCATTTGTTCGTTCGTTCGTTCTCCTTGTCCAATAATGCTACATGTCCGGACCTCTAGTACAGTGTCTCGGCAGTGTATACCATCCTTGTGGCATCCACGGTGTTCTTATTTGATACACATTCCACACAGGACAGACTGTCAAATTAAGGGTCTGCACGAAACCTTGATGGATGTAGGGTTGTCTAAGTCATTCCGCCGTCAGTTTGCTGTTGATGGATGTAAGGATGTCTAAGTCAGTTCGCCGTCAGTTTGCTGTTGTTCTTGTAATAAACCACCCTTCGATACGTTGTCAACATCAATCTGTCATGCATGTCCTTGTCAATGTCAGTATATCCTGTATGTCAATGTAAATTCCATTAACGTATAAAAAGTTAACTGGCTGTCCTTTAAAACATGTCGCAATTAACCCCAGCATTTGTAAGTGTTGGTGTTTACTAGGAAATGTTTATGTTCATTACTGTGCCATTTATATTATTGAAATTAACGCAATGCGTGCTGCTTTCAAATAGTCTGCAGCTGATTTCAAACCCCCGATTCGATGAATTGTGACAGAGCAGACCAATTAGCGTGGTAAATATTCGTCCACCATAGAAGAAAGTGAGCAAATGGTAATGTCCACCATCAAGCACCATCTGACGTCTCACACGCTTAGTATCTGACCTATAACGATTAACGATTAAATCATATAACCTTGAAAGCAGTGCATATTCTAAGAGCTGGAAGTGTGTGATTATCCACTATACATACATGTATAATGTCTTCTAGTGGGACACAGAGGTGTTTCCAAGGCACCAGGGCCGAGATCTATACTTGCCAAGACCTGCTGACACGTCCATGCCGTGCGTCCTGGGCAACAGGTCCCTTCGTGGACATGGCTAACATCAGTAGGATCGATGATTCCTCCGAAGCCGGAGAGTATCTGCCTGCATGGAGAGAAATCACCAGTCTGCACACCAATAAGCCAGACATGGGACAACGGATACTCACGCAAACCTCAGGTCCGGTATGACATCACACTGATGTTGGACAACAGGATGTAGTCATCCGACATACAGGACTTCACGCTGGAGGAACACAAGCAAGCAATCAAGCACGTCTTCTAGTGTTAAAGAGCCATATTAGCAAAAAATACTGCTCAATTTGGGTGGATTTGCAGTCTAAAATGTTCATGCATTGTGCTCTTTCTAGTATTGGAATGGGATCATGTGGGAATTTCCTTCTGTTCTCTCGAACCATGTACTGATTTAATTGCTTTAAGTAAATGCAACATGGAATATGAATATTACTGTTGTCTTTTTTGTGATGTTTTTGTTCAGTTAATTGTAACTGCCATATTTTTATTAATTCTGTGTTAAACTCGTAATTAACCTTTCACCTTTCTTTCGGACAAGATCATTGCAGTGCAGCAGAAACTCCATTCATAAGAACCTGGTGGGGTCGTTCATCTTCAGATTTATTTTGGTCATGGTACAGTTTCAGCCGTACATGGTTGGTACTGGGCCGTCATACAGAGACCTGGTAAGTCATGTTCTTTGTCCCTGAATTCACAGGATTATTCATTTACAGATTTAATTGGGTCAGCGTACAGATTCAGCCTTACATTGTTGGTACTGAGCCGTCATACAGTGATCTGGTAAGTCATGTTCTTTGTCCCTCGTATCATAGATTCCTTACTTGATTAGACCCACGGTACACTGGAGTAGAGAACAAGACGTTAAGGTTGTCATTGCACGCAATACAAACGTTATCTTACATTGAGACGTTGTGCATACAAACACGAGTACTACTGCTGTCACCGTCTTTGTTTTGATGTTGCTGATTCCAATGTTGATGATCTGTCTACTCTTGATAGTCCAAATGCCGGTCTTATAAAGGTGGGGGTCGCCAGCGGCAGTTCCATTAACCCATAGAGTTAGTTAGTAACTGTTACAGACGACTATAGCAGCTAATACTTGAATTGTGAATGTACAGGGCATTTTAAGAGAAATTAGTCGTCGGGTTCAGAAAGGTCGATCAATATCTTTACAACGGTGCATCTCTGTCTCTGACATGCTATATAGGCAATTTATTTTAGTATGCTCTATTCGAAGTTAAACAAATTAGACTGTATTTTTTTTAAATTATTTTATTACACAGGTAATTAATTTTATCATTGGCGTTTTTTTAGTGCATTTGTATTCTGCATTCGCTCGCTTTGAACGCAAGCATAATCCATAAACTTGCTACCACTCCTAGTGCACTGGACTGTTATTTTGCGTGTGGATTCACTTTCCCTGTTACATGTATCCCTCACTATCAGGCGAACCCACTCTGACGTCTGAAGTACTAGTAATTGACGTCCTCAAGTCAAAGGCCATCTTAGTGCATTTCACTAAAAAGAATACGACCCATTATTTTCTTTTCCCATTTGTTCAACCTGTCTGCTCTTGTGTTGTTTCTGAGAATCTGTTGTAAGTTCTCATACTCCAAGCACTGCCCTTCCGCTATTTTCATTCTGCTATTTTAGCAAGCCTATCGGTTTTCTCATTTCCCATGTGGTTGTTTGCCCGAAAATCCCATTAAATTGTTGATCGCTCATCCTAGAGAGACGACTTTGTTTTCATATGGAGTGCTTTTTTAGTGTCACCGGGGCAAACAAGGCATCAGTCAAAATCACTATATTCATCGCTTCTGTTCTGCCGAGTTGAACTGCTTTTGTAGTAGTTCATTAGCAGTTCGTGTTAAAAACATTCTCTGCCTCTTCTTTTATTACAGTTTTCATGACAGGAATAACATAACTCAGCATTCGCTGTCACCTCCAAAACAAGCAGTCTTACCTGCTGAAGCATATGTGTAAGCATGCAATGTCGATGCTGGGTAGCTGTTTGTGGTGTCCAAGGCGCCTGTTTTAGTAGTGTGGGAAGCTAGTTCTTGTTTATTGTTTTGTAAAGTAGTTTGTAAAGTAATGTTTTAAGGTAGTTTTGTGAAGTAGTTTTGTAAAGTCGTTGTGTAAAGTAGTTGTGTAAAGTAGTTGTGTAAAGTAGTTTTGTAAAATAATTTTGTAAAGTAGTTTTATAAAGTAGTTTTGTAAAGTAGTTTTATAAAGTAGCTTTGCAAAGCAGTTTTATCAAGTAGCTTTGTAAAGTAGTCTTATAAAGTAGTTTTTTAAAGTAGTTATGTAAAGTAGTTTTGTAAAGTAGCTTTGTTTCGATATTTGGAAAATGGAACTTCTGACAAGGAGCTGTTTCCAAAATAATATTTCCCCCAATACTCTCACTTGTGTGCGGTAGTGTTTGCCGGCTTCTTCTTTAGCCATAAACACAATATATTATCGTTTTAATCTTTGTGTTTATTTTCGGATATCTTGTCATTCCTTAGTTTTGATAAATAAACACACATAGTAATGTTTGGTGCTCACAGAAAGGAGGTGACCGATGGTTTGATAAGAATTCTGTCCGTATTCCATAGTTGCAGGTTCATGTGTATGATAGACATGACTAATGGAGATACATTTTTTTGAGTGTCTAGTTGGTCATGCGTCGAAGTACACTTGTTCCTGCAGCGAGGCGCTGTCGCCTTTCGGAGGTGATAGGTTCGAATCCCGGTCGGTAACTACGGCTTTCAAATTTTATGTTGTCTAATGCGTCCTCTAGTCTCTATTTCCTTCTTCTCCCTTCTGTGAGCATCAAACAATAATACTATGTGTGTTTATTTAACTGTTTAAGTGGCCTCAACGTGTTCCCTAATCGATTTCCTGTGTTATACGTGTACAGAATTAGAACCGACCAATCATTTCTCTTGTTTAAATGTTTGTTAATACTCTACACGGCATTACGGACCGTAGTTTTTTTTTTTATTTGACCTATGCTGGTTTAATATAAAATATATCGCAATGGTTTAATACGAATTCTGTCCGTATTCCATAATTGTAGGATCATGTGTATGATAGACATGACTAATGAAGATACTTTTTTGGAGTGTCTAGTTGGTCATGCGTCGAAGTACACTTGTTCCTGCAGCGAGGCGCTGTCGCCATTTGGAGGTGACGGGCTCAAATCCCGGTCGGTAACTATGGCTTTCAAATTTTATGTTATCTAGTGAGTCCTATAGTCTATATTTCTTTCTTCTCCCTTCTGTGAGCACAAAACAATACTATGTGTGTTTATTTATGTAACTGTTTAAGTGGCTTCAATGGGTTCCCTAATCGATTTCCATAGTTTCGATGTTCTTTCTCCTGTCTCCTATACGGTGCCGCATATTCACTTGCTAGCTTGCATGTGTTCTTTGGCTTGAGCTCCAACGCGAAGTCCTGTATATCGGATGAAGGCATCCTGTTGTCCAACATCAGTGTGCTGTCATACAGGACCAGAGGTTTACGTGAGTATCCGTTGTCCCATGTCTGGCTTATTGGTATGCAGACAATGTAACCTTTCTAACCACCAGAACAGCCCCATGCTTTACGTTGGCGGATGTGGATTCTCAGATCCTCCAGTGACTACGTCTGTCATCATCATTGGCACCTTGCCGTCTTGACAGACGATAGTTTGTGCTTCAAAAAGTCATAATAATTGTTACCTATGGCGGTAGCGAATGTGACTGATAATTCCAATTCGCGCTGTAAATGTTCGTTCACAGTGGGTGCATGTTAACACGTGATCATTTTCACCATCATGCACCATCTTACGTCTTACACGCTCGGTGTGTGACTTATGTGCAATAATTTTCTCCTTTGTCTTTATTCCATTTCTGATGTTTGCCCTCCATGCAACACGTTCAGCGACGACTTGCTCCCAATGTGCATTATCAATGCCTGTATCAATCATGTCCCGTTTACACACATCTTTCTATCGTAGTAGAGGCCGACACAGAGATCTCTTACCCATCTGTAATTCACCAAAAAAGATGTCCTTTGGTATTCTACCATCATCCATCCTCCTGAGATGTCCTATCCATCTAAGTCTACGAAGACTAAGCATGGAATAAACCGTCACACAACCTGATCTTTCTAATACTTCAGTATTTGTGATTTTGTCTTGCAACTTAATACCAAGAATTCTTCGCAGACACCGCATATGAAAGCTGTTTAAACGTTTCTCTTGGTGTGAATAAGATGTCCAGGTTTCACTGCCATAAAGAAGATTACGAAGAACACCGGCTTGATAGACAAGGACTTTTGTTTTGGCAGTAAGCTTCCTGTTCTCCCAGAATCTTTTTCTTAACCTGTTCATTGTTGTTGCTGCCTTACCAGTCCTGATGTTGATTTCCTGATCTAGGGGTAATTTGCTATTTACCACTGATCCTAGATATGTAAAGTAGTCTATCATCTCTAGTTCGGCGTCGTCAATAAAGTTTGATGGTACCCCATGTGCACCTTGTGACATAATCTGTGTCTTCTTTTTGCTAATTCTTAAACCAAATTCAGAACAAGCATTGGAGAATGCAGATAGTACACATTGTAATTCTTCCTCAGAGTGGTCGTAACTGAAGCATCATCTGCAAACCTCTCCATAGCACAAAGCCTGGGCTAAAATATAGAGATCATGTGTTGCCCATGCAGCATGATCCCTCTCTCGGCCTGCCTAGTTCACTCCAGAGGAAAGGTAACACCTCTACATCTTGAACAAGATAAGCTGCAGAAGCTGCCGGATCAGCAAAGCAATGCTCTAACTGTCCGCCTATCGGAGCTTCGATCTTAAACCAGCTGCCAACAAAGGCTTAGGGCCTGGTCTGAACTGCCAGGACATTTGGTCTTTACGTTGCATTTCCTCGCACCAGAGTAAGGCTTGTACCCTCCCAGTTGCGCTCTTCCGCCCGAAGCCGTTGTCACAATATGGAGTGTCGGGTTTGGTAAGCGCCGCCCAAGGTTCGGCGCTAACAGAAAGCAGGTAGTACCGTCTACTGTTTTACGGTAGCTGTTCTACGACTGATATCTATGTTATTTTCTGCATTCTTAAAGACTTGCAATTGCGTATTTTTACCATTCTCTCTTAAAAAGTGACTTTCATCAAATAAAACTATTGCGATCTGAAAATGTTACATTTCTTTGAGAATAAATATGTAAACATTTGTAGAGAGCATATGGTAGAATAAATATGTAAACATTTGTAGAGGGCATATGGTAGAATAAATATGTAAACATTTGTAGAGGGCATATGGTAGAATAAATATGTAAACATTTGTAGAGGGCATATGGTAGAATAAATATGTAAACATTTGTAGAGGGCATATGGTAGAATAAATATGTAAACATTTGTAGAGGGCATATGGTAGAATAAATATGTAAACATTTGTAGAGGGCATATGGTAGAATAAATATGTAAACATTTGTAGAGGGCATATGGTAGAATAAATATGTAAACATTTGTAGAGGGCATATGGTAGAATAAATATGTAAACATTTGTAGAGGGCATATGGTGTTACACCCGTATTTTCATCGGTACTCGGTGGGTGATACGGTTAATATCCCACCGATCGTCTTTACTTCTCAAGACACTTCCCAGTACCCAAGACATTACTTCTGGTGTTAATCCGCCCCGGTGCGCATTTAAACTCCAGACAACCGGACCGACACTACCCTACCGCGGCACCTCTTTTAACAGAACGCCGAGATATTATTTCTATATGTGTACATAGATAGACAATCTAGACCGCAAAGTATGTGTGAGAAAAGCCCTTTCTTCGTGGCTGTAAAGCGCTACTAAGTCTCAGAAAAAGTAAACGAAGGAGGAGGACCAAACAGGAAAAAATTATGCAAATGTAAAATATCTCTTTCAAAACTCTCTCTCTCTCTCTCACAGAAACACACACACACACACACACACACACACACACACACACACACACAACCACACGTAAATACAGACACTTACACACAATATACGAATACAACACCGTTTACAGGAGACAAATATCCAGAGCCCAACCTTCAGCTGGACGCCCCGATACACTTAATCTGTTCTCAATGCCCAGCTTACATGAACGGGCATGCTTTCATACTCTCAGACCAATCGCAAGTGTATTCACTGTACTGCTAGCGAAATGTGTTGAAATCAATGAACTGATTTTCTCCCAAAGCGTTCAATTCCCACCATTTTGCACATGGCATGTCTCAGTCTGCCTGTTTGGATTTCTGGGCGGCAAGCAATGATTTCATCTGATACTAAATACCAATTTGAAAAATTTTCACCGAACTTATTTGTAAGCCTCGTCAGTTAATAATTTGTTATAGTTGTCAAAATATATTGTGGCTGTGAAGAATGGGTTACGAACGTAATTCGTAATCCCGCATACCGCGCTCGAAACACAGCACTGACGATGTGGAAGCAGACAGCCTGCATTGGTTTTGTTTACAATGGTATGAACGTTGATAGTTGAGGCATTAATGGCAAACTCATTCATTCATTCATTCAGTAGCATGTCCTTTGTAGAACCTCGCTCCCATAACAACCTTCCAGAAAACCTCTCGATCATAAGCAAGATGTCCCGCATCTGATACACCCATCTGGAGATCATCCTCCACATCCTGCACCCATCTTCTCTTTGGCCGTCCTCTTCCTCTCTTCCCAGGCATATACCCTTCCATTATTGTTCTCTCCAAACTTTCGTGACGTTTCAAGTGACCAAAATATTTAAAATTTCTTTGTTTTATCGTCTTTAATAGCAAACCTTCTTCGATATTCAAATCTTGAAGTATGGAAGCATTTGTTCTTTTCTTTACCCAAGATATTCTTAATACTCGTCTATAACATTTATATTCAAAGGCGTTTATGCTCTGCTCAAATGGCACACTACTGAACAGAAATTTGCCTGGTAAATTACAGACAAGAAAATATTGGGTTGAGAGCGACTCCTGTAAAGAACTTGCAACTAACTTTTTCATAATTTGACAATTTAATGTTCATCATACATTTGCCATCGTATGCGCTGGATATCCCTCGTTTGAAAATACGTTATAAAATAAATTCTTGCATGAAATATGGTCTAATTTTACATATGGCCATGAATCAGTACAATTAGCAATCCATAAAACTCCTTCAAGCCACTGACATGTGGTTTTTACTGAAAAATATGGACAAGAACAAAAACTTCAACTAAAATGAGTAATCTAGGATGTCTAGACTCCCTCTGGGCAATGCGTTGGAGTTTGTTGCAGGCTAGAAAAAAAAAACAATTTAACAAACTCCTCTCAGAGTGAGTTACTTGAGGACATACGTCCCAATGAGCGAAAGAAGTAGAAGAATTTAGAAACTTGTCAGTTTCTGCACTGCAAATAACACTCTATGAGAAATACATACATCCAGTTTCTGTTTGTGTGTATGATTAAACTGATGGAAAATATGATTTCATCATCAAATCGATATCACAGTTGTTGTCATCCTGGCTTAAGTAGACCGGATAGGTCGCTTTGCATTTAAAGCTGGCTCTGGAACGCTGTTGCCGCTGATATTGATATATTACACACACACACACACACATACACACACACACACACACACACACACACACACACACACCACGCACACTTATACACTCCAGATCAGATGAACACGGTTCTGTCTGACACTCCCCGGGAATAGACAATCCCAAGATCAATGAAGTAAAATAATGCACTAAATGTGGAGAAAGTCGGGTGGTTCTCGTAGAAACACAGACAGGAACACCCTGCGCGATCTGTCAATGAAGTAAAATAATGCACTAAATGTGGAGAAAGTCGGGTGGTTCTCGTAGAAGCACAGAAAGGAACACCCTGCGCGATCTGTCAATGAAGTAAAATAATGCACTAAATGTGGAGAAAGTCGGGTGGTTCTCGTAGAAGCACAGAAAGGAACACCCTGCGCGATCTGTCAATGAAGTAAAATAATGCACTAAATGTGGAGAAAGTCGGTTGGTTCTCGTAGAAACACAGAAAGGAACACCCTGCGCGATCTGTCAATGACGTAAACTAAACAAGAATGAAATGAGTTCTCTACAACAGGTTATAAATATTATTGTGTCAAGGGTTATTGTTGATGTGGTGGCCGTTGCTTTTACCTTTTCGCGTGAAACTGGTGAAACTACAGACTACGTGTTTCACTCTTTAGTTCGCGCCAGTTCCAACTACAGACTGCTTTCTCTGCCCTTTAGTGCCTTCCAGCTCAATTTAAAGACTGCTTTGTCTGCCCTTTAGTGCCTTCCAGCTCCATCTAAGGACTGCTTTCTCTACTATTTAGTTCCTTCCAGCTCCATATTAAGACTGCTTTCTCTACTCTTTAGTTCCTTTCAGTTCCATCTACAGACTGCTTTATCTACTCTTTAGTTCCTTCCAGCTCCATCTACAGACTGATCACTCTTCTCTTCAGTTCCTTCCAGCTCCATCTTTACACTACATTATTCAATCTTTTTAATTCCTTCCAGCCCCAACTACAGACTGCTTTCTCCACTCTTTAGTTCCTTCCAGCTCCATCTACAGACTACTTTCTCTGTCCTTTACTTCTTTCCAGCTCCATCTACAGACTGCTTTCTCTGCCCTTTAGTCCTTCAAGCTCCATCTACAGACTGCTTTCTCTACTCTATAGTTCTTTTCCGTCCCATCTGTAGACTGCTTTCTCTCTTTTGTCGTGTTTCATTCTTAGTTTACGTCTGTTCAGCAAATTTCATTCAGTCGTCTCCGTCTCATTGGCATTCTCTCTTGAATTTTTCTTCCTATTTTACTACTTCCTCATTCTCTATCTCCATTTTCTAATACCTATCTCTCTTTATCCCCTCCCTTCTCTCTCTCTCTCTCTCTCTCTCTCTCTCTCTCTCTCTCTCTCTCTCTCTCTCTCTCTCTCTCTCTCTCTCTCTCTCTCTTTATTATTCTCTTGATTTCTTCATTGATGATATCATTATCCGCTGCCTCCGTTTATCTCATCCTTGTCAATCTCCCTATCTGAAAACGAATCCCTCTTTTTGCACCGTACTCACCAGCGAATCACATCGAAGAATATCAAGAAGAAATACACTGATGAATGTTAATGAACACACTATCTGCAAGAAGACACAAGTACAAGCTGTAAATCAACAGAAACAAACACAACTCTAGCAACACATTCAAATGGAAGACGCCAGAAGGAACATCACGTTATTGCTTCGCTAAAGAAACAAGTGGGCTTTACGTTCGCACAGCTAGTTACTGTAATAGGCAATTTTACACTCAATGCCGTTTAACGGGAAAAGCAGACATCTCAGTTTCCTCCACGTTTTGTGGTTAAGATAACCGTGAAATCGTCCAGACTAAACAACCCAATGGCAACTGGTACATAATTACAAGGGAGGAAAGGGTATCTTTCTGAAAAAAATCGTCTTTTTTCTTCTCCGCACATCTTCAGGTGTCAACATGATTATATCCACAGAAAGCAGTCAGCATGACCTTGTTGGCATATCCAGAGAGTTTGTTTTCAAATGAACCAGGTGTAGGTTAAACAAGTTTTCTTTGTCATACTTATGATGGACATTTTCTGCAGCTAATTTATAACTGCCGGCTTCGTGGCTTAGAGGTTATGACTTTTCTCCGTAATCTCGTATACTCTCGTATACTCTCGTCAGGTAACGTGATGACGGTTCAAATCAGCAGTGGTTCGGATCGCATCGGTAACTTACGGGGTATGTGAGCCGGCCGCTCAGAAAGCAATGGCAAACTACTGAGCGTAATCTTGCCAAGAGATCAACATACAGCTGAAAGATGCTGGTGTTGACAGCCAAGTCCTGTAAAAAGGATATGCTAAAATTAAAAAAAATTTATAACTGGAATTTTACCACAGTTACCACAATTTTTACACAGTTACATTCATAATTATCTCCAATCGTTAGTTAAACATGTATTATTTATGCCTCTAGCGTCCTGTGATGAGTCTGCAGATTGTTCCTGTTCTTTTCAGTAGAGTCTGTTATATGCATCATCTTTCTGGTAGCCTGAATGCTCTGACACCAATCTTTCTTTAAAACAGCTTCCTATAAACTGCTTGGCTCACCATAGCTTCTATATATGAACCCGAGGTAATATTTCAACCGCTTTGCTTTGCCATTCTGTCAGCCACTTCATTTCCAGGTCTGTTGCGATGTGACGGGATCCATTGTATTCCACCTGGTTTGGAATTCTGACAGTCTATATAGAGAAGAAATGGATTGGAGAACTTGGTGACAACTGGCAAGATCGAAGGGAACAGACCAAGAGGAAGACCGAGAGGAAAATACCTGGATGGCATGGCCACATGGCATGGACGAGACAGGAACATTGAGCTGATCCACGACACTGGTGATCGAGTGAAATGGCGAGTCATGACCGCCCACGCTTTCCGGCATGGCACATGATTGATTGATTGATATAGCGCTGTTTTTAAGACTGTTAGTTCTGTACTGCCGGGCTCCCTGGCCAAGGAGTTAACGACATTGTTCGTAATCCCGTATATCCATGTGGGGAAAACAGCAGCTGCGAGAATCGGCAGCGGTTCGCGCCGGGCTGGTAACTTACGGGGGTGTGTGAGCCGGTCGTTCAGAAAGCAATGGCAAACTACTAAACGTAAAACTTGCCTAGTACTTCAACAGCAGCTGAAAAGTCTCTGTTAGCTGGATTTCTGTTACATTTTTCATGGCCTCTCTCTCTCTCTCTCTCTCTCTCTCTCTCTCTCTCTCTCTCTCTCTCTCTCTCTCTCTCTCTCTCTCTCTCTTTCTCTCTCTCTCTCTCTCTCTACTCAGAAAAATCACTTTAGATGTTTCCAGTTGTCACTGACTGCTTTCTTTATTTAGCTGTTACAATTTAGTAAAATCCCTCCACTTCAAGTTCCTTTATAGTTTTTTTTTTCTTTTCTTCGAGATAGATCGAGATGTACACTTTAGCTGGAGAATTGTCTATAATCATGTGCTCATGCTAGGGATAATGTTGGTGACAGAAATCTCCCGTGGCGGGACACCTTGCTACAAGTACCACCTTCTTGCTGGTTTGACCTTGGCTAGCTGTTGTCCATGCTGAAATACCGTATTCAAGGATTGACTTCATCGTCCAGCACGTGGCTTCTTGAGAACTTTCTCAACTTATCTGCATGCACCGGCGTGGATTTTCGGGATTGAAATATTGATAATTATGGGGAATATCAATAACCATTGAAGAATTTGAAAATATTGAAACTTAATATATTTTGACCCCATAATGAGCTAAACAACAAAACTGTCAACTACTGCAGATAGTACCTTGCGATGTAGAACAGGAAGATCTTGAGCCTGAGAAATGAAGACCGCCTGGCTAGAGCAGTCGCCTCGAACAGTGCTGGTTATGGTTTTCTTTTTGCCGCCAACAGAAAATAAACCTGCACCTTACTGGGGATTCGAAGCCGGGTCTCCTGAATGAGTACCAGGCGTTCTAGCCACTCGGCCAGCTGCTCCTCATCCATAATCAACAAGTGCTCAAAAGAAGTCAGGCGTACACTGACCATGGCGATGCCGAGATTACAGTGTCAATAACCTATAGGTGGAGCGGCTGGCATAGACTGATCACGGCGATGTCGAAATTGCATATAAAATTTTTTTTGCATATCCTTTACAGGACATTGCTGTCAACATCAGCATCTTTCAGCTGATTGTTGATTTCTTGGCAAGATTACGCTTAGTAGTTTGCCATTGCTTTCTGAGCGGCCGGCTCAGTGTCCCGCAAGTCACCAGCGGGGAACGAACCGCTCCCAGCTCGCTCCCGCTACGAGACTGTGCGTGACAAACGGGATTACGGAGAAAGTGTTATAACCCCTCAGCCAGAGAGACCGGCGATGACGAGATTACACAATGGTAATAATCTATGGGTGGAGCGGGGAGTGGCTGGCATGGACTGACCATGGCGATGTCGAGATAACACAATGGTAATAACCTACGGGTAGAGCGGGGAGCGACTGGCATGGACTGACCATGGCGATGCCGAGATTACACAATGGTAATAATCTGTGGGTGGAGCGGGGAGCGGCTGGCATGGACTGACATGGCGATGACGAGATTCTTCTAGTTTTTCTTCTTCTTCTTCTTCTTCTTCTTCTTCTTCTTCTTCTTCTTCTTCTTCTTCTTCTTCTTCTTCTTCTTCTTCTTCTTCTTCTTCGGCGTTCCGAGCCATTGAGGATCTTTGCTGCAGATACAATCCGTCTCCATTCGTCTCTCTGGTTGACCTTCTCTTGCCAGTCGTTGATTCCAAGTGCTTGTAGGTCTGTGTATATATTATCTCTCCACCGTCTTCTTGGTCTACCTCGGGGTCTACGGTCATTTATTTCCTGAGTGTAAGCGAGTTTTGTTTCCCTATTATCTTCCATTCTTTCTATATGCCCCAGCCATTGTAATCTATTAGCCTTCATGATATCAGTGATTAGTGGGGACTTAAACAGATCATAAATATCTTTGTTACTTCTTCTTTTCCACTCTCCACTTTGTGTATCCCTCGGTCTCTGTGGCTAAGGGCTTGCGAACACGGTTTGTGAGTCCGTATATCCGGGTTCGAAACACAGCGGTGCTAGTTTTTTTCGAAAAAGGTATAGGAGCCGGTCGTTCAGAAAGCAATGGCAAACTACTGAACGTAAACTTTGCCCAGGAATCACGAACAGCGAAAATGCTGGGGTTGACTGCTACGTCCTGTCAAGGACATGCAACTTAAAAAAATTGGTGGGGCGCAGAGGTGTTTCCAAGGCACCAGGGCCGGGTTATATACTGGCCAAGACCTATTGATGCGTCCTCGTCCTTTCGGGGTCCTGGCTAAAGTCAGTAGGATCGCCGATTCCTCCGGAGTCGGAGAGTGTCTGCCTGTACGGCGAGGAACCACCAGTCTGCACACCAATAAGCCAGACTTGGGACAACGGATACTCACGCAAAACTCAGGTCCTGTATGACATCACACTGATGTTGGACAACAGGATGTCTTCATCCGACATACAGGACTTCGCGTTGGAGCTCAAGCCAACGAACACAAGCAAGCAAGCAAGCAAAAAAATGGGTCCAAAGATGCGTCTTAAAACTTTGTTCTCAAAGGCTTGTAACAAGGCTTCGTCTCCTTTCGTTGTACTCCAGGTTTCAGAGCCATACAGCACAACTGGTCTGATCAGTGTTGTGTATATTGTGATTTTGGTGTTACGAGACAGCGCATTTGATTTTAGTAGATGTTGTAGTGCATAGTATATCTTATTTCCAGAATTGATTCTAGTTTGTATTTCTTCCCTTATGATGTTGGAGCAGTTGAAGATTGTACCCAGGTATTTGTATGTTTCCGTTCTTTTAATGGTCATATTATCTATTTGTATGTGGCCAGAGCTTTTAGCCATTCCTTCTCTAGAAATTACCATATATTCTGTCTTATCTTGGTTGATAACCAGCCCCATTTGTTGGGCTTTTTCCTTTAAGTGAGTCAACATTTCTAATGTCTTTTGTTCATTTTCCCATATAATATCTATATCATCTGCATAACCAAGCAGCTTGGATGTTCCTCCAATATTACATTCCTCCTTTACCTTCTTTACAACTTTCTCTAGAGCCAGATTGAAGAGTAGCGGCGATAGTGCATCACCCTGTTTCAAGCCAGATGTTATTTGGAAAGGGTCTGATTTCCTGCCTTTATATGTTACCATATTATAAGTATCTTCCATGCATAGTCTGGTCATGTTGATTACTTCCTTGGTATTCCAAATTCCTGCATAGTATTCCATAGACTATTCCTATGGACACTATCATAAGCCTTTTTTAAAATCCACAAAAATGTTATGGAGATCTCTTTTATATTCCCAATGTTTCTCGGCTATTTGTCGTAAGATAAATATCTGATCTATCGTTGATCTGTTTTGTCTAAAACCCGCCTGATAGTCACCTAATATGTCTTCTGAATATGGTTTTAGTCTATTTAGTAATACTGCGGATAGTATGTTATATCTTGTGGACAGTAGTGATATTCCTCTATAATTTTCACATTGGAACTTGTCTCCTTTCTTAAAGATAGGTATCAATAATGACTCTTTCCAGTCATGTGGTAATTCTTCTGTCCTCCAGATTTTTATTATTAGTTCGTATAGCTTTAGATGTAATGCATGGCCACCTGCCTGTATAAATTCAGCAGCAATTCCATCAGCCCGTTGCCTTATTGTTTTTAAGTCGTGTGATTACATATAGGATTTCTTCAAATGCTGGTTCTTCGATTTGTTAGAACCTCTTCCTGTGGGAAAGTGTTACTTGGGGCTTCACAATTTAGTAATTCAACAAAATATTCTTACCTATTTTTGCATTGAAGTCTCCCATCACAATCAGGATGTCCTGTTTGGGGGTTTCTTCTATGACATTTTCCAAATCATTATGAAAGTCTTCTTTAACGTCATCTTCTTTCTCTTCAGTAGGTGCATGTACATTAATCATCGTTATATTTTCCCATTTACCTTTTATTCGTAATTTACTAATTCCGTCATTAACAGCTTTAAAGTTTAGAACGTTCCCCTATAATTCTTTTTTTATGACAAAACCTGCTCCTAATTCATGTTTATTTTGGGTGTTTCCTCCATATATTACAATCATTCCATTTTGCTCTAAAGTACCCTCTCCTAGCCACCTTATTTCTTTAATTGCTGTTATATCCATTTGATATTCAACCAGCTCCCGGGTTAGTTCTTCAGCCGCTCCAGCTCGATATAGTGTCCGTACATTCCATGTTCCAAATCTCAAGAGTCCTTTAACGTTCCGAGGTCGTTGTCCAAATACGTTAGTCCGAATTCGAGGCTTATGTATCTGTTTCGTAACAAAATAGTTTTTACAAAGGTGGAGATGTTAACCCCACGCTTCAACCCCCAACCTGGAGGACTAGGGTGGTTCATTTTGTCTGTTCTCTACCCTTTGACCTGTCCGGCTTGGGAGGCCCTGCTGGTAGCTACGCTACAGCCGGCATAGCTCTCAGGGTCATTGAGAAACTATAACAGAGTGAGTAACATCTCTGTTAGTAGGTTTGATGTGCAAGGTTTGGGCACGGTTGAGCATCCTATAAGAACGTTACTAAGGATGCTCAAGCGGTGACGTAGGGTTTTTGGGGAGGTGAGTTACAGCTAAGGTCCGGGGAAGGAACATCATACCAAGTAACTTGTGTACCATTCTTCAGTTTATTATGATCAATAAAACCTTTTAGAGAACAACATCGGGACTTGTTTTGTAATCGTCCCTGTACCGTACTGTTACGGAACGGAATTTTGGTGCCGTGACCAGGATTTCGATTTTTAACTTGGATGTCGCGGACATATAACGAGAAGTACTGAAAACGGCATAACACAGCAGAGAACTTTCATGGGGAATTTTTATCAGCTTGATGCGACAAGAAGGTATGAATAAATAAACTTTTACTAAATTCTTTGAATCAAAAGCTCCAGACCGGACCACTTTTATTGAAAGTTTCAACTTAAAATAGAGTCAACATGAAGCATTTTTCGGGCTAGTTGATTACTGGATGGAGCCATTATTGTAACCTGGTTGCCAATAGAATGAGCTGTTTTTCATCATAACCATCTGAAGTAACGTGATTGTCATCAAAATGATGTAAAGTTTGGCCTGCCGTTATTACAGCCGTTCATTGACCTTGCTGTTTGTTTGAAGGTCACTTACCTACTAAGATTGTCTAGTATCAAAGAAATTTTTTCTAAACGTCAAAATTAAAACAGCCAGCCAACTTGAAATTACAATGAGATGTCAGGAAGAATGCGACTTGGTTGCTTTGGTCTCTTTGGAAGTGGTTGGGCAAACTGGGTTGCCGACCTGCTGAAGAGGAGACCTAATTAAGTCGCTTCATCAGGCTAGAGCTGTTTTCAAGTCGTCGTCTAGAAGGGCCCTGTTTAGGGTGAAAAGAAGGCTCAAGTCTGGTGTGCCCGACCATGGGTGAAAGTGGAAGCATTCCTACCGCTTGAGAAACCTGAGATGTACGAAGAATGATGTAACTACAAATTGCGTCGTCGTTTGGAGAAACATAGGCAGCTTCAGATAACACAGACTCCGGAGTTGTCCTCTTGCTGATGGAGTAGAAGAACGAGACCCTTGATTTATACGTGAAGCCTATACTTGGCAAATATAGCTCTCAGCTGACGTACCTAGGTCTACTTTCCTGTTGGATCAAGGGATATATATAACGGTAATTAATTAAGGTATAACCAATATAGGACTTTTGACTGTTAGATACAATTAATTGATTAATTTAAATATTCAATATTTACAGGAGGAAAAAACAGTTGCTCACGTGTTTGGTTTTTTTACGTAATTTAAATACGATCATATATCTAGTGATATTTATTAACTAAATTGTTATAACTGTGAGTTTGCTTATATGAATTGATATTTCAGCACATTTCAATATGGCAGAAGAACAGGGTTCATTAGCACAAGTTTTGACTGGAGTAGGTACGGCAATAGGTAGACTCAACACAGTCATGAAACAACAAGAGACGGCAACAGGCAGAGATCAAGACGAGGTTTTCTTACAGGTACCAAGAAATATATAGAAGAAGAAGTAGGTATATTGTTTTGGCTCGAGAGAAATTACAGAGAAATTAGTATGAACTACCTACATACAGAATTAGAACGTATCAGTGCATGGTTGGGAGAGTTAAAAATGGCAGTTAGTGAAGTAGAGAATTTTGTGGAAACGTTACAGAGAAGAACGACTAGACAAGAGCCTTATAGATTTAAGGTAGAGTGCAATGAAATAGTAAAGAATAATAGGAGACAGCAAAATCAGAAGCTGAATTACAAGACCGCATGAATAGTCTAAACGAAATGTGTAGGGAACATAACATGAAAATGAGCACAAGCAAAACAGAGGTAATGACTATAACTAAAGAAGAACAAACAGCAACAATTCACCTAAACGAACATCCCTTGAAACAAGTAAAGAGCTTCAAGTACCTAGGAAGTATAATATCATCAAATGGCAGATCAGAAGACGAGATCGAAAATAGGTGCAATAAGGCAAATCAACTCATTGGACAAATGGCACCAATACTAAAGAACAAACATGTATCAATAACTACTAAGAAAGCACTTTACAACACAATCTTCCTACCAACTCTGTGCTACCAATGCCAAACCTGGACAATGACAGAAAAAGAGAAAAGAAATATCACAACAACAGAAATGAGGTTCCTGAGAAGAATACTCAACGTATCAAGAAGAGATAAGATCAGAAATGAAGAAATCAGGACTAAAGTGGGGGTTAAAGCTGCTCTAGATTTTATTAGAAAGCAGCAAGTCAAATAGTTTGGCCATGCAAGTAGGTTACCAGTCAACAGCATGCCACAACAAGCAATGATGTACAGACCAGATGGAAACAGAGGAAGAGGCCGACCACGTAAACGTTGGACGGAGGGAATAACGGAATCCATGGGAATGTCGATATACGAAGCCCATAACCGGGCACTCTCACGAAGTTTATACTTCACCTCAACACCGCAAGGTACAAGAGGAACATGATGAGACGAGATGAGAGGAATAGGAGACAGACAGTATCCAATAAAAACAGAAGACAACATAACATAGTATATAGAGACAGTTATGTTGAGCCAGATGTGACTAGGTCCAGAAGCAGTTATAATAGACGAAGATACAGAGAGGGGCCTGAGAGAGACCTTTCCAGTAAACAACGGAGTTGGCCTTCTTATAGTGTGAATGCTAGAAAAAGACGAGACGATTGGTTTGAGCAGAGACGGAGACAGTATTTGAAGTCAGGGTCGATAAACAAAGTAGAATACATAAGTAGAAATTCGACTGCTCCTAAGGTGGTTGCGAATCTGACTGTTAAACAGGAAAAGAAGACGACGGTATTAGTAAAGAAAATAGACCAAGAGACTCAGACGCAGGTGATTGGGGTGATAGAGGAGAACACACAGACACAGGTTGATACAGTAGAGAAAAAAGTCCAGGTACAACCAACCGGCAAGATAACGAAGGGAAGTCAAACCGAGTTAATAGAAACTCAATCAAAACCAACTCACTTGAAAGTGACTAAGGGAAACACGGTTAAAATCAAGAAAGATAAACAGACGAGAACCAAAGACGTCAAAAGACAGTTGAGGAAAAGTATTAGAGAAAGAAATATAAACAGTCTGATAGTCAATAAAGGTACAACTGAGATGTCAGTTTCCTCAGGTAAAGACATTGAAGTTGTCCCGAACCGGAGCATGAGGGATAGAGGTATAGGAAAGAAGAAGGTCAGACGTTTTAGTGATGACCATAGGGATATTATCGCCAACTATTATGAGTCTGATGAGGGAACTATCATCAGTGTATCATCTGAAGACGAGATGGGGAAATATAAGCGTTATGTAAGGTATACAGAAAACAGTGAGCAGATCGACGCAGTAAAGACGGGAGTAACAAATAAAGGGACAGAAAGAAAGTATTTAAGAAGAAGAATAGTAATAGACAGATAGCAGAAATTTACTCGACGACAGAAAATAACATAAGAAAAGTCAGAGAATATATGACCTTAAGACCTGAGTACTTTAACAACGGATTAACAAGTACGGATATTGACGATAACATAATTGAAGAGAGACGCACATTAGTACTAGGAGACAATGAAATATTTGGCTTAGATGCACTCTATAACTGTTAGAATTCCGAGGGTGAGGAAGGATATATGGCATTGTTTTAGCTTATGAGAGGAATTGCGGTTTGAGCATATACATATGGGCTGTCTAAAATAGGCAGATGAATTTTTTTTGGTGTAGACTACATGATACAGGGTAGACAATAGTGTTGTTGAGGATAGAGAGTCACGGCAACTGATAGAATATTCTACGTGGATACGTTATAAAGAATATCTTGTGTTTGGTTGTGGTGTGGGGAGAGTAAACAATGTAGAAATTGAAATGTCCCTTGTCCGGAATGGCTAGATAGAGAGAGTTGATCACGTTGAGTGATGTATAACTGGTGTGATTAAAGTAGGGTAGATTCAGCACAGAATTAGCAGAGAGAGAGAGATAAACTAAGTATGAATGCTCGTACTAGAGTTGGTTCGACGCAGGGCTATGACGTGATCTCTGAGATAGTTTCGCTTGGTAGTTTGAGAAGTAGGTATAGTAGCATTGGCAGATGAACCGAGCGTGTCTGATGAGGAGATATAGATTAAGGAGGAATTGAGTATCCTGTGTAAAATAGCCAGTGGAGCGCAAGAGTATTAAGAGTAAAAGACTGTGGAAGCTGATGCTTGAAGAATACGAGTTCTTGGTGAGGGGGATGACGTAATTACATGATGCTTGCGGAGAAAGAAGAGGTGATTAAATCTGAGAAAGTTGTTGTGTGGAGAAGTATAGAATGATGGTTACGAGGTTAGTGGCTCAGCGGAATGAGGTTTGTTCTGAGAGATCGTTGATAGTGCTAGTTAATGTGTAAAAGAGATATAGTTTGCGAGAGATAATGTATAGGTTCTGACCTTTGAAAAGGAGTAAATGATTGAGAAAAGTAGAAATAAGAAAACAGTTGAATTGTGAAAGTCCTGTTGAGTAATTCGTCTGGTAATGCGTTGTTCTTGCATGTGTAAAAATGTAGACAAACATATGTGCGTCGAGTATGGATAGAATGATGTCAGGTGATTAGTAACGCATGCATGTACGAGGCGTTTAGTATATCTTGTGTCAATGTGTGTGGAAGTGATCGACACGCTTAGGCTGTGGTGAGTAATTGCTAGAATGTTGAATTGGTGTCTAATTTGTTTTTTTTTTTTGAAGTAATAGTATAGGCACGTAAGGTTGTCGTGATACGAGAATAATCGTGAGATGAGAACTAGGTTGTGTATCACTGTCTGAGCAAACATAAAATACGAATGCCGTGTGAATATGCGAAGAGTGGCTGATAAGTGACGCTGATAAAACGTGGAGGATAGAGTAAATGAGTATGCGAAAATTGAGAGGTGGAAAGAACATGATTAGAATGCCTGACGTTAGACAGAATTAATGAAAATTTTAAGACAAGTTGACAGAAAGAGAGTTAACATTTGGAATGACGTTTCATAAAACAGATTTAGTATCGTTAGCAGAGACATGTTGAAGCAAGAATGCCTGATACTGAGAAATGAGAGAAGTGAGCTCTGTCGTCAGTCATATGCGGTATTGTTTACTGTTTCTGAAAGAGTCCCGATAAATAGGAGTAACAGTGAAAGATGAGTGAGGCAAGCAAGAGAATGTGATTAGCTAAATGAATGTCAGAGTATTATAAATAGAGTACTAGAGAACGTGTTCCGATAAGTGTGACTGGTTTGACTATCATCGCGGTGTGAGAACGCTAGGAGAGACTTGAAGATAGTTTAGAGTTGGTGTGGTGAGATGTTAGAAAGTACGGATACGTTGGTTAGTTGCGTCGGGTAGACGAGAGACTTAAAAAATTAGAATTGGTTATTGACAAATATAGTAGATAGATGTATTGGTGAGGTCTTTAGTAAATAGACACATTTTTTGCTGGTTGTAGCATGGTGAGGATACCGTAGTAAACGGTAATGTTTAATAATTCTTGGTACAAATCCAAGGGAAACAACTGCTGGATTTAGTGCCATGATGTGGTGGAGGTTTGGTAAGTGACAAGAGATTGCTGGATTGTAGAAGAAGAAGAAGTGAGTAACGTGCTGCGCTAAACAGCGTGAAGGCAATTAGTAAAACATGAATTGAATCCCATGTTTTACTCCGAAGAATAATTATATACTGTGGATATCAGTACAATAGTAAAGGGGTGTAAGTGTGTTAATGAGAAATGAACAGTGTCAGTGTGGAGATAAAATGCCATGTGGTTTTGGGGGGTCCATGATATATGGACTAAGAAAGAATAACGTTGATTGTAAGCATTGAGGGGTTAAAAGGTCACAGACATGAGTTCAGTGGCGGTATTTTATAGCTGTTGATAACGGCATAAATTGAAAGTGAAGGTATTTGGTGAAATGCCCATAATAAGTGGACATTACTGGGTTGCTGAAGTTTTTCGGCGAGATTACTAAGGAGTCTTTTGAGTGAGGTATAGGAGAAATTTGGTTATGTTAGGTGATGAGGAGGTCTTGAGTGATAGGGCCCATAATGGACCTTTTAAATTGTATGCTGTCTGTAATATATAGACAGATTAGATTGGATATGAGGAAATGGAGGTATAGGAAATAAATAGATAGAAAAAGCTGCAGATGGCAAGATGAAAATTTTGTGATTTAAAGAGGAAATTGATAGTTGATGGGATATAGTAGCAGTGTATTACTATTGGCAAATAGTTTAATTGATAGTTGTGGTGAGTGGTCTTGAGGAGATGATGTGGTGTATTTTATATATACGATATGCTGCGTATTATGGATGTAAATTTTCGTCTGGTCTTGAAGATGTATTTTTTTTATTGACATTTGATTTTGAGATTAGAATTGTTGAGTTTTCTTAAATAGATAAATAAATTATTGTTAGTCCGTAAAAGTGACTAACAATGGATAGGATGTATGTTATATTATTTTGAATTGCTTGATTACCTTTATTTGATATGAGGGGAAAGAGAAATGATATTTAATAACCTGGGGGGTATGATGTCCTGTTGTGATTTTATTTTGCTTGACTCATGATTTAAGTGAATTGTCTTGTGTGTTCAATAGTAATTACCTTGTTTACAAATATGTTGAAAATTGTTTAAGTTTAAGTTTAGTTCACAAACAGTTATGGTTTTGTCTAGTATACAAGCAATACATGGGGCTTTATATAAAACCCTTCGTTCAGAAAATAGTTAATAAACTACTGAGGACTAGTAGAGAGACACATTCTCTTTATGAATAATAAGTTCATGAGTATATTCTGTTTGTAAGATTGCTGTGATAATCAGTGTTGATATTTTAGGATAGGGAGGTTAATTACATAGTGGCTACGAGGTTGTGGACACATATGCCATATTACACAAGTAAAAAGGGTTCGCGGTGAGTTAAAAATAGAAGCTGCATTAAATCAGCATTGATGGAATATATATGGATTGGATGCCATATTGGGGAAGAAAACATTAACGTAACTAACGCATATAGTAGTTGGGTAAATGTGAGGAGCTAGTCATTGGAAATGGATATTGAGGGGACTGTGAATAGCAGAGCATATGGTTGAATAGACGGGGATACTTATCAGGAGGGGGTAAATATAGGAGCTGTGAAAAGCAGCGTGAATTAAACATATGTTCATGAAAAATGAGCATGGTTTCATGATGGAACATGAGACAGGTTAAATATGGTCGTGCGTGTGGCAGTACAAATATTGAAGATATATTTTTAGATCGACTTAATTTATAACAAACAGAGATATAAGTTCATAAGATGTGTTTTTGAAAAACTTTTAATTTGGAAAAGTTTTTGCGTTTGCAAGGGAGGTAAATGTGATTGGTTTCTGAATATTTCCTTATATCTTTATAACTGGTTGCGCACCCCTTCTTTTCTATTCCTAACCCTATCTTTTCTGTCTATCCTGAGTTGTAATGTTGAGAAAAAATGAGAAGTTTCATAATGCCAAGTGTATACCAACGATTTTTATGAAACATTCTTATGACCTATATTTTTGTAATGAAACTTTGAAGAGTCAGAAACGAAGAAGAAGTATAACTTCATAGCGATTTGCTATATGGGACAATGATAAGAGACAAGTGGAGAATTAGTAGAAGTGAGACATTTTGCGAATGACGCCGAAGTTGAATGTGAAGTGAAAACATGGTTTAGAAAACATAGTACGTAGTTCTATGCATCCGGTTTGGGAGGACTAATAAAACGATGGGATAAGTGCATCAACGTTGGTGGAAATTATGTTGAGAAATAAAGGGACAACGTATGTATAAAAATAAACTAGTTTCAAGATGTTATCTTATTTAGTTATTTTTCTACAGCCATTTGTAACTTACTTATTAACTTACCCTCGTACGTTTTCCATATTCAACTGGCTGGTAAATAACTGCGATAAAAGAATGTTTCCTGGAAGATGATGCAGGTACAGAACAGCACTAGCCATTGCAGACATCTTCGGCAAATGAAATTGCTAGAGATCTACAAGAAAGTCACGTTCCGCAAAGAACCTGTTACAGTTTCTTTACCAAGAAAAGAGTCGAGAAACAAACATTAGCAATGTGTGTTCAGATGTTAGGCAACAGAAGCAAAGTGAAAGATAGAAGGCGTATGAGGAAAATTAAGTCCGCTGGGCAAGAAATATACTATAAGCAACATTAGCGTGATTTAAACATTTGATAACTGAGAATTGTGGTGAATCGTGATCACCAATGTATGGTCCACACCACGCACCAGAAGGGGGAGAAAATATTAGTTGCATAGCCTTTACAGTGTGTTGCAGTCAACGCCAGTATTTTTTGCTGTTGCGATCTCTTTGTAAATTTACGTTTGCCATTGCTTTGTGAACGACCGGCACTCACCATTTCGTAAAAAAACGCAAAGCGATCTGCTACCAACTCACCCGCAGCTGTGTTTCGAACGCGGGTATATGGGATTACGAATTGTGTCCTTAACTTCTACGGAGCCGGCACCAGAGGAAAACGAATATGATAATTATATATAGACTAGCTGACACTGCCCGGCTTCGCCCAGACCCTGGTGGGGAGCATCTCATTTAATTCATATAAGTAGTCATATAAGTTCTCGTTCCCGTTACCGACTGTCTGTCTGTCTGTCTGTCTGTCTGTCTGTCTGTCTGTCTGTCTGTCTGTCTGTCTGTCTGTCTGTCTGTCTGTCTGTCTGACCCGGCCCGGCATTGCCCAGCTCCTGGTGTGGAGCATCTCATTTAATTCATATAAGTGGTCATATAAGTTCCCGTTCCCGACTGTCTATCTGTCTGTCTATCTGTCTGTCTATCTGTCTGCCTGACCCTGCCCGGCTTCGCCCAGTCCCTGGTGGGGAGCATCTCATTTAATTCATATAAGTAGTCATATAAGTTCTCGTTCCCGTTACCGACTGTCTGTCTGTCTGTCTGTCTGTCTGTCTGTCTGTCTGACCCGGCCCGGCATCGCCCAGCTCCTGGTGTGGAGCATCTCATTTAATTCATATAAGTAGTCATATAAGCTCCCGTTCCCGTTCCCGACTATCTATCTGTCTGTCTGTCTGTCTATCTGTCTATCTGTCTGCCTGACCCTGCCCGGCTTCGCCCAGTCCCTGATGGGGAGCATCTCATTTAATTCATATAAGTAGTCATATAAGTTCTCGTTCCCGTTACCGACTGTCTGTCTGTCTGTCTGTCTGTCTGTCTGTCTGTCTGTCTGTCTGTCTTTCTGTCTGTCTTTCTGTCTGTCTGACCCGGCCCGGCATCGCCCAACTCCTGGTGTGGAGCATCTCATTTAATTCATATAAGTAGTCATATAAGCTCCCGTTCCCGTTCCCGACTATCTATCTATCTGTCTGTCTGTCTGTCTATCTGTCTGATCCGGCCCGGCTTCGCCCAGCCCCTGATGGCGAGCATCTCATTTAATTCATATAAGTAGTCATATAAGTTCCCGTTCCCGACTGTCTGTCTGTCCGTCCCTCCCTCTCTGTCTGTCTGTCTGTCTGTCTGTCTGCCTGTCTGTCTAATCATTTATTGGTTGCAGTTAGAACAACCTTAGATAAACGAAGACCAACTTACAAAAAGCATTAGAAAGAGCACTTGAAAGATCTTTACATCTTCCCCAACAATTAACTTGGGTAAATGGAGCGGCGGCGGCAGCAGCATAAGCAGAAGAAGGAAAAGGAGGAGTAGGAGCTGGGAGGAGGAAGAGGGAGGTGGAGAAGGGATGAGTAGGAGGGAGGAAGAGATAGGCGGAGAGAGGAGGAGGAGGGAAGAGGAGGGAGGAGGAAGGAGGAGGAGGAGTAGTGAGGAATAGGAGGTAGGAGGAGGGATTAGGAGGAGGAGGAGGTAGGAGAAGGGAGGAGGAGGAAGGAGGAGGAGGGAAGAGGAGGAAGGAGGAGGAGGAGTAGGGAGGAATAGGAGGGATTAGGAGGAGGAGAGAGGAGGAGGAGGTAGGAGAAGGCAGGAGGAGGGAGGCGGAAGGATGAGGAGGCAGGAGGAGGAGGCAGGAGGAGCGAGGAGGAGGAGGAGGGTAGGAGGAGGGAGGGGGAGGAGGAAGAGGGAGGAGGAAGGAGGAGGAGGGAGGAGGAAGGAGGAGGAGGGAGAAGGAGGGAGGAGAAGAACGCAGGGGGAGGAGGAGGGAGATGGAGGAGCAGGGAGGAGGAGGAGAGAGGAGGAGGGAGGAAGCGGAGGGAGGAGGTGGAGGGAGGAGGAGGGAGGAGGAAGAGGGAGAAGGATGAGGGAGGAGAAGGAGGGGAAGGATGAGGAGGGAGGAGGAGGAAGAGGGAGGAGGGAGGTGGAGAGAGGAGGAGGAGGAGGAGGGATGAGGGGGGACGTAGGAGGAGGAGGAGGGAGTAGGAGGAGAGAGGAGGAGAAAGGAGGAGGAAGGAAGAGGAGTGATTAGGAGGAGGGAGAAGGAGGAGGGAGAATAGGAGGGAGGAGAAGGAGGAGGGAGGAGGAGGAAGAGGGAGGAGGAGGAGGGATGTGGAGGGAGGAGGTAGCGGGAGGAGGAGAGAGGATGAGGAGGGGGAGGAGAAGGAAGGAGGAGGGATGAGGAGGATGGAGGAGGAGAGGGAGGAGGAGGGATGAGGAGTTAGGATAAGGAGGGAGGAGGAGGAGGGAGGAGGAGAGAGGATGAGGAGGGAGGAGGAGGAGGGATGAGGAGGGAGGAGGAGAGGGATGAGGAGGGAGGAGGAGGGAGGAGTAAGAGGAGGAGGAGGTAGGTGGAGGAGGGAAACAAAGGGAGGAGAAGGAGGAGGAAGGAGTAGGAGGGATGAGGGGGAGGACGTAGGAGGAGGAGGAGGGAGGAGTAGGAGTAGGGAGGAATAGGAGGGAGGAGGAGGGAGGAGGAGGAGGGAGGAGGAGGAGGGATGTGGAGGGAGGAGGTAGAGGGAGGAGGAGGGAGGAGGAGAGAGGATGAGGAGGAAGGAGGAGGAGGGAGGAGGAGGAGGGAGGAGGAGGGATGAGGAGGGATGAGGGGGAGGACGTAGAATTAGAAGGAGGGAGGAGGGAGTGGGAGGAGAGAGGAGGAGAAGGGAGGAGGAAGGAAGAGGAGTGATTAGGAGGAGGGCGAGGAGGTAGGAGGAAGAGGGAGGAGGTAGGAGGAAGAGGGAGGAGGAGGAAGGAGGAGGAGGGAGGAGGGAGAGGGAGGAGAGTAGGAGGAGGAGGGGAGAGTAGGAGGAGGATTTTAACGCATATGCCTGTAGACAACTGCAGCGAAAAGGTGGGTCTGTCTATCTATCTGACCCGCGTGGCTTCGCCCAGCTCCTGGCGGGTAGCGTCTCATTAAATTCATACAATAAAAAAAAGTAACTTAAAAGAATGTCCTTCCACACACCATCCATTATTTTTAATGAAAACTCTTTCTAATCACCTGCATGACTACAGTAACTTCTTAAGCAAAAAAAGATGAGTTACAATGTTATGCATTGTGCATTATTTTTATGAAAAATTTGAAAATGCCTTACAGATTGTATCATTGTTTATTATAACTCATATGCCGGTATATAACTATGGACAATGAGTTTATAAATCTTTGAAAACGATGCCACAATATGACTATAAGTTATACAGAAAAGTTATGCCCCTTGAAATAACTTTTACAGAGTTAAGTCCGCTGAGATATATGAAATTACAATGAAAAATCAAAAATGAAATAATATTGGGTAAGCAGCCGATTTCACACTAAACAAATATCACAGTTGGCAGCTCTGGAATGAAAGGAAGACGTGTAGAAAATTTCATCTCAATCGGATGGGCCGTTCGCGAACAAATAAAGGACATACGGACATACAGACAGACAGACAGACAGACAGACAGACAGAAAGACAGACAGAAAGACAGACAGACAGACAGACAGACAGACAGACAGACAGACAGACAGACAGACAGACAGACAGACAGACGGAGATCGCAATTTATATATAAGCAGATAAACACGCATGTTTATGTGCTCAAAGGAGTAGTGTGTCCTATAATCTCTACTTCTTTATTCTATTTCTGTGTCCTATAATCTCTACTTCTTTATTCTATTTCTGTGTCCTGAAATCTCTACTTCTTTATTCTATTTCTATGTCCTATAATCTCTACTTCTTTATTCTATTATGTCCTATAATCTTTACTTCTTTATTCTATGTCTGTGTCCTAAAATCTCTACTTCTTTATTCTATTTCTATGTCCTATAATCTCTACTTCTTTATTCTATTATGTCCTATAATCTTTACTTCTTTATTCTATTTCTGTGTCCTAAAATCTCTACTTCTTTATTCTATTTCTATGTCCTATAATCTACTTCTTTATTCTATTATGTCCTATAATCTTTACTTCTTTATTCTATTTCTGTGTCCTAAAATCTCTACTTCTTTATTCTATTTCTATGATCGCCAAACAATACATGTGTGTTTGTTTATGACCTGCCTTAGTGGCCTCAAGTGATTCCGCAGTTGCTTTTTATTGGTAATTAAGCGATTAAAGCGCAGGGGTTCACATGGGCGTGACATTATTATGTTCCCAAAAATAACTTTTTTGTCATAAAAAATTGTTCGAGTAGTTTCATTTTGTTTAGTTCAGTTCAGTGTGCACGAATAAACAAGCCGATCAGAAAGGTAGAGAAATAACCCAACGACATCTGCGACAGACTTGATCGGCAGACCTGGTTTATAATGTTTTTTCTCACGACGGGATAGTGGAGACAGAATGAATACATGCGTAGACTTTGTGCGCTTGAACACTATAAACATCTGGTTTAAGGAAAAGCAAATAAACGGCTGGACATGTTTTCCGTTAAGATCGTCCTCTGTAAAGCGGGCAAATAAAGACGCCGACGTTCTGAATCAACACTAAAATGCAAGCTCCATGGAACTAAACGTGGGCTTTAAAACTATAGAATTGATGATGATTCGGTCTTGCCTAACGGTGCAAGAAAAAGAACTAAACGCGTGGTTAGAAATGAGTGATTGATCACATGAGTTTCAAAGAAATACACAGATTTCGAAGGAAAGGCTTCTTGTTCGCGGATTGATATGAAAGTGACAGAATGTTAGGGACATCCTGCACTTCTAGCTGTGAACTCGTCGTGTGGAAGCAGTTATATTGTGATGTCTGTGACAACCCCATGTCATCTGATATCTTTGCTGCCTTGCTAATATTCTGGTGTCATCCATAACACTTTCATGGTGATGATGGATACATGTGAGCAAAGTATTATTACAGTGTCAAGTTGTTCAAGGGATCAGCGACAGAGCACAGGATAGCGCGCTTCCTGAGGCCTCGGTTTTCATGTGGACCACCGCCATTGGAGGAAGAATTATTTTAAACATTGACTTCGGCTCCCAGGCAGACAGCCTGAAATCAGTACCAGAAATGATTCTTGAAAGTAAAGGCGATCGGGTGTCATTCATCAACACATATCGGTCTACAAACATGCGAGGCTAGCACCATATACTCAGTACACCTCACGGCGCGGAAATCAACGCTAGCTTGACTTTTCACGTTACAAATTGTTCAAGACTGACAAGTATAGTCAAGCGACACTAGTGCATACATTGTGAATGTCTCGCGTCTCATCGGAACCATTCCTGCCATATAATACTGAGGCGGTCTGTTGACAACAAACAGTAGGATGTGGATATTACCATCGCAATTGTCTCATGTTCTTAGTGGGGTGGGGGTGCTAGCGAAGTTGATAGAGAAGTGCGCTGTTATGCCTGGGCTTATCGCCTGCAAAGTGAGGGGACAAATAGGCCGCTTATTCATCCTGACATTCATCAAAACCTCCTGCAAAATGTGATGCCCCAATCACATCACAGACGTATAGTAGGAAATTGCTTAGGGACAGCAAATACTTTTCTTACTGTTTGTCTAATCCAGTGCATCAATATAAATATATCTGATTCAGCGGCAGTACTCCCATTGAAAACGCGGAAATGAAATATGAACGATGAAATCAAGATTCAGCGTCATTGCGTTCGGGACGTCCCACAAGTGCTCCGTCAATTTCTTTAGCAGCCAACAAAGTGTTCCCTTGCTGATGGCACCAGAAACAGGTTGACTGGTGTCCGTTGGCGTTTTCTTCTACGCTTTGAGCGTCTTCCAGATCTCTCGATCACACCCACACCCTGCCCCCGTCGAATCATACTCTCCAGACATGGGTCCTTTGTTTGTTTACTGCACTTTCTACTCCACTCCTTAGAGCTTTCACCACATCACTCTTGTTATCATCCAGTTCACCGCCCAAAGGAGGGTGCGCAAGTAGCCAGTCTTGATGTGTGTTGATGTATGTATGTGCGCTCATACACATCAGTCCACTTATTCTTCAGGAATACCTTGCCACAGCATAAAGGAGCACAGGAAATGAGTTTCGATATTATCACAATCATACTTAGGTGCACACATCATTGCTCTTTAACTGTGGCCAATCCTTTATTAGCATACACTCATCCACTGTACGACCATCCACAGGGGCACTCCTTCTTAGTTTTCACCCTCGACCCACCATCATCTCTCCATTGCTTCCAGTTTCCCCGCCATCCTCCCCACCCCACCACTGTTTCACGTACCGCTTCCACTCGTTTACCTGCGATTTTACTAAACTGTTACCTTCCCCTATCCCACTCCTCATATCATGACAACCTCGTATCGTTTTTGTGTGTGCGCGCGCGTGTGTGTGTGTGTGTATATATATATATATATATATATATATATATATATATATATATATATATATATATATATATATATATATATATATATATATATACACACATAAGCGTATCAAAGTGAAATTCATGGTAGTATCACAGTCTGTGATTACGAGATAAGTAGCAACAGATTTTTTTTTCAAGTCTTCATTATCTCTTCATTGTTCTCATTTTGTCATCTTTTAATTCTTCTCATCCCGTCCTTATGCTTTAATGTAGTCACTGGAGGGTCTTCACCTTGATTATATGTTGTGTTATTCTTAATGTATTTGTTTGCTGATGAAAGCTAGTCGCCGTAACGTCCTGTTTCCCGTAATTGTGTTCTGTATAGTTGCATTACTTCGTGTTATTTGATAATGTTTATATTTTTCATTTCCTTGTACACCGCAAACCTTGGGGCATTAACAGGCATACGTTAACTTAAGAGTAATGTGAAAATCGTGCAATCAAAAGTCGTCGTCTGTAGTTGCTAAAAACCGTTAACGAAAGGCAATGTCTGATACAGAGAAAATCAACGAAAAGCGATTTATGTTTTAACACGTGTGACAAGATACTTTAATTATTCCAACAATCAATGATCATTAGGCTTTCATCATGTTGCCTAACTGATCAATGTATGACTATTTGTATGGTATATAAATAATTTAGAGACACCAGCAGATAGTAATCCGCCAGATAATATCCGTAAATAATTGAATCTCAATTGAGCAAAATCTCCATAGAAATCAAGAGATGATAAAATCTCCCTAAACAAAATTCCCAAATGACATCAACATATGATAATATCTCTATTTGAACTAAAGCTCGATAGAACATCAATCTTAGTAATTATTATTATTATTAGCAGTAGTAGTAGTAGTAGTAGTAGTAGTAGTAGTAGTAGTAGTAGTAGTACTAGTAGTAGTAGTAGTAGTAGTAGTAGTAGTAGTAGTAGTAGTAGTAGTAGTAGTAGTAGTAGTAGTAGTAGTAGTAGCAGTAGTAGTAGTAGTAGTAGTAGCAGCAGCAGCAGTAGTAGTAGTAGCAGTAGTAGTAGTAGTAGTAGTAGTAGTAGTAGCAGCAGCAGTAGTAGTAGTAGTAGTAGTAGTAGTAGTAGTAGTAGTAGTAGTAGTAGTAGTAGTAGTAGTAGCAGTAGTAGTAGTAGCAGTAGTAGTAGTAGTAGTAGTAGTAGCAGCAGCAGTAGTAGTAGTAGTAGTAGTAGTAGTAGTAGTAGTAGTAGTAGTAGTAGTAGATGTAGTAGATGTCATGCTGTGTGGAGTTGGTGATCGTGTCTTTTCACAACGTTCTGTCTCTTATGCTGCCAATAACTGCTGGTACGGATGATTCTTCATACCACAATGGCAAACCATCCAGCATCTTCTCTCTTGGTCTCCGTCTTCTTCTGATCCCCTTTTACGTTACCGTTGTTCTGACATGTGTCGGCTTTCCTCTTCTCAAGACAAGCTCAAAGAATGTGGACTGTCTTCTTCTGATGCGAGTAAATATTTGTGTCTCTTAACTTCTTTCAAGATATCTTCATTGCTCTTTCTATCCGCCCACTGTTCGCTCATCATTCTTCAATAAAATCAGTTTCCTCTACATAATTCCTAACTTATCTGCTAATTGTCTATGATTGGCTTCCGTACTTCAGGATTAGCTAAATATTGCTCTTAAGAACTATTTTCCACACCTCGATTAACAAAGACAAATTGCAGAGCATATTCTTCATCTTGCGAGATGCTGAGTTTTCTCGGGCTATCTTACATGTAAATTACTTATTGCATCCTCCATTTGCTGTTAGTAAAGTATCTCAACACTTAAAATACATTGATTTTTTTCAGATTGTTTCAATTCAGTTTAATATTGCACTTGAATATCAATCACATATGAGAATATCTCACTTGAACAAACTCCTCATAGAGCTCCAATGCGAAGTCCTGTATGTCGGATGAAGGCATCCTGTTGTCCAACATCAGTGTGATGTCATACAGGACCTGAGGTTTGCGTGAGTATCCGTTGTCCCATGTCTGGCTTATTGGTGTGCAGACTGGTGGTTCCTCTCCGTACAGGCAGACACTCTCCGACTTCGGAGGAAGATATCAACAGATAATATCTGTACTGAGCAAATTCGCCACTAAACATCACCGGTTTATACCCATGGGATAAAAGCTTTACAGAATACCAATAGCTGAATGAATCAGCATTAAACACAATCTCCAGAGGCATCAACAGCTGATGCTATCGTAATTGAACAAAATCTTCAGTGGACACCAACAGTTGATAAACCTCCATTGAACACAGTTTGTTTGAATCAGCAGAAATACTAACACAGAAAAGCATCTTTCAATAAAGGTACTTCCATAGAACACCGGCAGATAATAATATCCCCGAAGGCATTAACACCTTCAGATAATATCCAAAATAAATATCTTCAGTTGCATATACTTTACAGGACGTCGCAGTCAGCCAAGCATTTTTGTCTGTCTGTGATTTCCCGGCAAGTTTACTTTGAGTACTTTGCCATTGCTTTCTGAACGACCGGCAATCATGCCATTTTATAAAAACCAACGCAAGGCTGTCTGCGAACAACACTTCCAAAAAGCGGTGTTTCCGGTGGAAATGTCTTGGTTACACCTGCAGAGAAATAACGTCTCAGAAGTTTCATACATCTACACAGCATCTACACAGGACCGTCGACAGAACATCTTTTCAACAACTACACATCTACACAGGACAGTCAACAGAACATCTTGAGTGAGTTGAGCTGAGCTAAGAACCGACATCACTGCACTCAGGACATTCCCATGCGTGCTCCGTCCCCTCGTTCAACAGCCAGCGAAGAGTCATACTACTAATCGTTCCCACCGCTATCAACAGAACATCTTTTCAACAACAAATATATCTACACAACATCTACACTGGACAGTAAAAATACCATCTTTCCTAAAAAGATATCATCATCACGTGCCATGCTTAAAAGTGTGAGCGGTCACGGTTCGCCTTCTCACACCTTCACCAGATCTCAAACTCTGCGGCTGGAGGTCAGCTTGGCTGAATGGATAAGAACGTGCTCTTAAACATTCGGTGTGCTGATGCCGAGTTAAGGGGTTCAACACCTATGGTTGGATTAAAATGTTGACTTTTCGTCATTGACTTAAGAACGTAAATTTCAAGCACCTATGAAGTCGGAGTAAGTTCGCTTGATGGCGAGGACACTGGTAATAGGTAAGTGTAATCCACACGCAAAATCCAGTCCAGTGATACAAGAAGTTGTGTGTATAGACAACGCTGGAGTTCAAAGCGAGAGATAGCAACTATAAAAAAAAAATTAGAATTCACGAAGTATTCGCTAGCGCAGTGGTTCTCAACCGGTGGGGAATTCCCCCCCCCCCCCTCCATGGATTTCCATGGGGGGGGGGGGGGGGGGGGGGGGGGGGATTAAGATTATTTCAAGATCGCGTTAATACAAGAACTGATTACGTGACATTGTTTTTCCCTCAATACTTTACGGTTCTGTACATCTCGCCCTTCTGAAATTCGTTTTGTAACGTAAGTAGACCCGCAAATCACGTTTTATGTAGACGTGGCGTCTAGACTTTTTCTAGTATGTGTTATTAAATTTAGCTTCAATTTTTATGTATACTGTTTAGGGATGGGGGAAGGGAATTTATAGGGAGGAAATACGAAGGGGAGGGGGATGATATTCTGAACATATGGTGAAGGGTTACATGGGCCAAAAAAGGTGTAGAACCACTGCTCTAGAGTCTAGACATTTGTAAAGAATGTAGTCTGTCATTGCGTATCTTTTTGTCAGTAACCATTCTGGTCGGTGACCGTATCCATTGTCTTCATAAAGAGATCCTCCTACTGTCTCGAACTTGAGTCCATAACCAACAAATATATCTCAGCTATTTAGTATCTCAGCCCACCACCCACGCCATGGTTTCACGTAACCGGGATGGGGGTGCTGAAAGAAATAACCATAGACCAATATCTCTGAAGAACATCTTTAGAGAGCCATATCTCCTTAAAACTAAACCAGATAATACTCTCGTGAGAAGTATATTGCAATAATCAACAGCAAAACATCTACGTGTAATAACATTTCCAGAGAACAACACCCCAGAAGATCTACCTATAACAATATCCTTAAATAACAAAAAACACCCAGAGAACATCTTTAATGTTCCCTATAACCAGCGAACAATTTACCCAAGAAAAAAGAATTTTGAGAAAACAATATTTTGGATCACCGTGCTATCACACGATTTATGTTAAGAATATCTTAACTACACACCGTCAATGCATTTTTCTATTTCAATAGGATTGATATAATGTCAATTCCTTTGTCTATTTCAATACGATTGGCAAAACGACAATGTGTTTCTCTATTTCAATAGGACTGGCTGTGTAAGACGGTGCTCAGTCTTCACCAGTACTTCCAGATGGCTAACTTTGCCTGGATGCTCGTTGAGGGCATATATCTCCACAACCGCCTGGTCGTTTCTGTTTTTCCATCAGCCGCTCCCTTCAAACTATTTTACTTTATCGGTTGGGGTAAGTATTTCTTTCTTTCTTTCTTTCTTTCTTTCTTTCTTTCTTTCTTTCTTTCTTTTATTCTTTCTTTCTTTCTTTCTTTCTTTCTTTCTTTCATTCATTCATTCATTCATTCATTCTTTCTTCCTTTCTTTCTTTCTTTCTTTCTTTCTTTCTTTCATTCTTTCTTTCTTTCTTTCATTCCTGATCATGTCCTTCTTTGATTTTATGGTCTTTCTTTCTTTATTTCGTTCTTCCTTTTTTTAATTTTCATTCATCGCTTTTTTTTTCTTTCATGCTTTGTTATTTCCGTACTTTTTTCAATCTTTAAGATATGTATGCATTTGTTTATTTATTCAGTCGTCCATCGTTTCTGCTCTTCTTATTTTCTCTTGCACCTCTTCAAGTAGTTAATCGTTCCTGTTTTCCCCTTAATTTGCTGTAATTGTCTTCTTTTTTTTTCTGGCTGCCTTCTTCTTTTTTATCCTATCTTTCCGTAATTATTTGTCGCCTGTCTTTCGGAATCGGCATAAACATTTGCTAACGACATAATGATAAAGATATAAATTTATTTAACTGTTTCTTTCTTTCTCTCTTTCTTAGGTTTTTTCCTTCATTATTTTCATCTTTATTTTCTGTTGTCTCTTTTTCTTTATCTCGTATTGGCGTTTCTACTTTTCTTTATTTCTGTTTCTCTATCCATCTTCCAATCTGTCTTTATTTTTATTTTATTACTTGTTCTTTAATTATATTGTTTTTGATTTGCATCCATCCAGTATTTAATATGTTTATTTAGTCGTCCATCCTTTTATCACAGTTTTGTTTGTTTCATCTTTTATATTATTTACTCGTTCCTTTATTCCTTGACTTGTTCTGTTTACTTTTAATATGTTTCCTACCCCCCCCCCCCCCCCCCCCCCCCACACACACACCTTTTTTGAAGTCTGGAATCTGCTTTTTCGTGCGTTATTATTCTTTGTAATTATTTCAGAATCCCCATAAACATTATTTTAATACATTATTATAGAAATATCACTTAATGTCAAACAGTGTGTGAAGATGTTGTTATAACAGTGTAACTGCTATAGTGATTATGCGGTCGGGGTTCAAGAATTGGCATAGCCAGGTCTAGATTTGGCAGATAATTAATGTGCAACTTAAAGAAAGGAAATTAGTCAGCAGTGCACGGTCCAGCACCATCACTTGATGATGTCATGGCTATTTTGCGTGGCTTGACAACAATCCACGTAGAAACAATAAGCCATCAAGTTAGCGATGGAGAAGGACGCTTGAACTTTGAAGTACGAGGGAATACCATCTGGCATTACTTGAATCGTTAATTAATTTGGAAGAAGGGACTAAGGAAGAATAGAAAGACAGGCTATGAGAGAAATGAGGCTGAAAATTACCATCAAAACCAAATGAAAATATTACTTATTTTATATGGAAACTAATTGTCATGTCATAATTGATGTGTCATTTTTTATATGACTACCAAGGACCGTCCAATAAAAGAGATAGCAAAACCTGAAGTATGCTGAGACTGGCTTATGAATGTTTCTACGTTCCCAAATGTTGAGAGATTTCGTTGTTCTCACTTTGAAATTACTTCCATCGTTGACTTCGGTTTGCTTCATGAATTGAGAATGTTTAACGGACCACTATACGACACGGCTACCATAGACGCCTCTGAGGTGGATGGCCCTATTGGTGGGCGACCCTGATAAATTGTGAAGGGAATAACAAATAAATAAATACAAAGCTATGGCGATCTGATGAACTCGCAATCGCTGGAAACAGGACACCACGGTGAAATACCCTGAGAACTGAATTAATAAGTATTGATTAGCACTTAAAGAGAACATGAAAAAGAAATATAAGTCCGGTGACTGCCTAGATAACAGATATATTACGTTGGGGGGGGGGGGGGGGGGGTCTTAATTTCCAGGTATTCAAACTGCCTGCCTCACGCTTCGAAGGTCGCGGGCTTGCATCCGCATTAAGTGATTCGATTTAGAAATGCATTTGTTTAGATACGCTTGGTGGGTCGTTCCTGGAACTTGTTAGCCTATGATCTGTGCAACATGTCCGTGGCCCGCTCTGCCTAAAAAGACCTAGCCATAGGAAATTGAACCCATTGCAATGACATTGATAATCTTGCCATTAATCCGTTTAAACACACTTGGATTCTATACTGTCGCTTCCAAACGATAAAAACGCCTTCCTGAACTTATTTCTCATGTTATTACAATGTCGGTACGGGTTACCAAATAATCCTAAAGCTCAAGGTGTACAGTCTGGGATTCTGAGATAAGTAGCAGATTATTATTTGTTGTCCAGTTTCTTTCCATTGTTCTCATTGGGTTATCAAACCAATGTAGTATTTTCCTTGTGTTTATATGCTATGTATTTGTGTGCTGATGAAGCCTAGTCTTCGCAGTGTCTTTTGTCTTCCATAAATGCGCTCTGTAAAGCTGCATTACTTCGTGTTATTTTCTCAAATGATCAGCATGTGTATGTATTGTGCAGACAGAATGGAGCCAGCCACCCAACCACGATACTCCATTAAATGTTCGTTTAGCTTGTCATGCGTGGAATCAGCTTATCCTTATAAGCATGCCCTATCAATATTTCCGGTGTGTCTGTAGCTTTCAGTTTTTCTGTTATTGGAAGTGCGAAAACATGTATTGTGTTGATTCTGCATTATCAATAAAAACAGAAGATGCAACCTGTTCGATACAAAGGCGTCTTTTTTAGTGCCACGCACACACACACACACACACACACACACACACACACACACACACGACGCTCGCGCGAAATCACGCTGACAAAAAACTAGTTAGCTAGTTAGTTAGTTAGTTAGTTAGTTAGTTAGTTAGTTAGGTAGGTAGGTAGTCAGTCAGTCAGTCAGTCAGTCAGTTAGTTAGATAATTAGGTATGTAGGTAGGTAGGAAGGTAGGTAGGTAGTAGGTAGGTAGGTAGGTGGTTGGTTGGTTGGTTGATTGGCTGGCTGGCTGGTTGGTTGGTTGGTTGGTTAGTTAGTTAGGTAGGTAGGTAGTAGGTAGGTAGATAGCTAGCTAGTTAGTTAGTTAGCTAGCTAGTTAGTTAGTTAGTTAGTTAGTTAGCTAGCTAGTTAGTTAGTTAGTTGGTTAGGTGGTTGGTTGGTTGATTGGTTGGTTGGTTAGTTAGTTAGTTAGTTAGTTAGTTAGTTAGTTGGTTAGGTGGTTGATTGGTTGGTTGGTTGGTTGGTTGGTTGGTTAGTTAGTTAGTTAGTTAGGTAGGTAGGTAGGTAGGTAGGTAGGTAGTCAGTCAGTCAGTCAGTCAGTCAGTCAGTTAGTTAGTTAGTTAGTTAGATAATTAGGTATGTAGGTAGGTAAGAAGGTAGGTAGTAGGTAGGTAGGTAGGTAGGTGGTTGGTTGGTTGATTGGCTGGCTGGCTGGCTGGTTGGTTGGTTAGTTAGTTAGCTAGCTAGCTAGCTAGCTAGTTAGTTAGTTAGTAAGTTAGTTAGTAAGTTAGTTAGTTAGTTAGTTAGTTAGGTGGCTGGCTGGTTGGTTGGTTAGTTAGTTAGTTAGGTAGGTAGGTAGGTAGGTAGGTAGTCAGTCAGTTAGTCAGTTAGTTAGTTAGATAGTTAGGTAGGTAGGTAAGTAGATAGTAGGTAGGTAGGTAGGTAGGTAGGTGGTTGGTTGGTTGGTTGGTTGGTTGGCTGGCTAGCTGGATGGTTGGCTGGTTGGTTGGTTGGTTGGTTAGTTAGTTAGTTATGAAGTTAGTAGGTAGGTAGATAGCTAGCTAGCTAGTTAGTTAGTTAGTTAGCTAGCTAGTTAGTTAGTTAGTTGGTTGGGTGGTTGGTTGGTTGGTTGGTTGGTTGGTTAGATAGTTAGTTACATAGTTTAGTTAGTTAGTTAGTTAGTTAGTTAGTTAGTTAGTTAGTTAGTTGGTTGGTTGGTTGGTTGGTTGGTTGGTTGGTTGGTTGGTTGGTTGGTTGGTTGGTTGGTTGGTTGGTTGGTTAGTTAGTTAGTTAATCAGTTAGTTAATTAGTTAGTCGAGGTTCCAACTTCATGGCAACGGGTCGAAAAACTACAAACACTAAGTCTAAAAAGTCTAAAGCGAAAGTCCAAATATCAGAATATAAATACTTTAAGATCTCAGTCCATCAATCATGTGCCATGCCGGAAAGCGTGGGCGGTCATGACTCGCCATTTAACTCGATAACCTGAGTCGTGGCTCAGCTCACTGTTCCTGTCTCGTCCATGCTATGTGGCCAAGCCATTCAGGTATTTTCCTCTCGGTCTTCCTCTTGGTCTGTTCCCTTCGATCTTGCCAGTTGTCACTAAGTTCTCCAATTCATTTCTTCTCATAACATGTCCAAACATTTTGACTGTCTACGTCTAAGTTCTCTAATCAATTTACGATTGTCATTTGTCTTCTGTAGTACTTGGTCATTGGTTTTTCAGTCTGTCCATGGTATTCTTTGCATTTTCCTCAGAAACCACATTTCTGCAGCCATCAGATGTTTTTCAGCTTGACTGCTGATTGTCCAAGTTTCACATCCATACAAAAGAACAGGCTCTTTGTATCCCCTCAACACTCTTTTTCTCGTTTCAATTGACATCTTTTTATTGGTCAGAATGTTAATTGAAACGAGAAAAAGAGTGTTGAGGGGATTCATAGATTTAAGATCTACCATAGTGAAATTTCTCCCGACGTTCAACCAATCTGCCATCCAATCTAATTCAACCCAATATGTAGAAAACTGTGTTCAGGTCCTGTTTAACTGTCAGTCTATCGACTTGCTAAAATTATAACCCTTGCAATGTTTCGTTTCTAAATATATTTGTGTGTTTCGCTTTCTAAATTTGATTCTAAAGTACCATCTCCATGGGAATTGTTTTATTGAGCTCTCACCTCCACTCTCCAAACCCAGAAAGCAGAAGGCTGGGCAAGACCGGTACTAGAACTGCACATCTGTGGAGCGGCAAGTTAGGATATAGCCAAGCGACTCCCTGGATATCGAGTGGTCGGGTATGGACTGACTGGATATGGATTCGGAGGGTCGGGTATGAACTGACTGGATATAGATATGGAGGGCCGGGTATGAACTGACTGGATATAGATATGGAGGGCCGGGTATGAACTGACTGGATATAGATGTGGAGGGCCGTGTATGAACTGACTGGATATAGATATGGAGGACCGGGTGTGAACTGACTGGATATAGATATGGAGAGCCGGGTATGAACTGACTGGATATAGATATGGAGGGCCGGGTATGAACTGACTGGATATAGATATGGAGGGCCGGGTATGAACTGACTGGATATAGATATGGAGAGCCGGATATGAACTGACTGGATATAGATATGGAGGGCCGGGTATGAACTGACTGGATATAGATATGGAGGGCCGGGTATGAACTGACTGGATATAGATACGGAGAGCCGGATATGAACTGACTGGATATAGATATGGAGGGCCGGGTATGAACTGACTGGATATAGATATGGAGAGCCGGATATGAACTGACTGGATATAGATATGGAGGGCCGGGTATGAACTGACTGGATATAGATATGGAGAGCCGGGTATGAACTGACTGGATATAGATATGGAGGGCCGGGTATGAACTGACTGGATATAGATATGGAGGGCCGGGTATGAACTGACTGGATATAGATATGGAGAGCCGGATATTAACTGACTGGATATAGATATGGAGGGTCGGATATGAACTGACTGGATATAGATATGGAGGGTCGGGTATGAACTGACTGGATATAGATATGGAGAACCGGGTATGAACTGACTGGATATAGATATGGAGGGCCGGGTATGAACTGACTGGATATAGATATGGAGGACTGGGTATGAACTGACTGGATATAGATATGGAGGGTCGGATATGAACTGACTGGATATAGATATGGAGAGCCGGATATGAACTGACTGGATATGGATATGGAGGACTGGGTATGAACTGACTGGATATAGATATGGAGGGTCGGATATGAACTGACTGGATATAGATATGGAGAACCGGGTATGAACTGACTGGATATAGATATGGAGAGCCGGGTATGAACTGACTGGATATAGATATGGAGGGCCCTGTATGAACTGACTGGATATAGATATGGAGGGCCGGGTATGAACTGACTGGATATAGATATGGAGAGCCGGGTATGAACTGACTGGATATGGATATGGAGGACTGGGTATGAACTGACTGGATATAGATATGGAGGGTCGGATATGAACTGACTGGATATAGATATGGAGAGCCGGGTATGAACTGACTGGATATAGATATGGAGGGTCGGATATGAACTGACTGGATATAGATATGGAGAGCCGTGTATGAACTGACTGGATATAGATATGGAGGGCCGGGTATGAACTGACTGGATATGGAGGACTGGGTATGAACTGACTGGATATAGATATGGAGGGTCGGATATGAACTGACTGGATATAGATATGGAGGGCCGGGTATGAACTGACTGGATATGGAGGACTGGGTATGAACTGACTGGATATAGATATGGAGGGTCGGATATGAACTGACTGGATATAGATATGGAGAGCCGGGTATGAACTGACTGGATATAGATATGGAGGGTCGGGTATGAACTGACTGGATATAGATATGGAGAGCCGGGTATGAACTGACTGGATATAGATATGGAGGGCCCTGTATGAACTGACTGAATATAGATATGGAGGGTCGGGTATGAACTGACTGGACATGGATATGGAGGGCCTGAAATGAACTAGCTAGGATTAGGTTTTGTTGGTAATATTTCCTCTCCAGGTTTTGAGTATTTCCTTGTCAACTAAAAGTTAATGCTCACAATGATGTCTGTGCCTCTCCAGGGTTTGAGTATTTCTTTGTCAACTCACAACAATTCAATTAGGGAACATTTCACAAGATCTCTGATGTACTTTATCATAATACATCTTCATATATATATATATATATGAAGCACTCAGATATGCTCGCCCACTGCATCTTATCTGGCAAGGTGGATCTGCAAGATTGATAGTTAAAGTTCCACCCTTAATAAAAATCGCACAATGGATATTTACCTCTTAACACCCAAATAACGGGCCTCGTTCACGAATGTGGTTTCTGAGACGATTGTTTGCAATACAATTACCTGGAAGAGGCTTGTGAAATTAGAACAGTATACGCAACTATAAGCAAAGGGGAGAAAATAGTTTTCTTTAGTCATAAAAAGAGAAGTTTGGCAATGCGCAAGATTATAATGGTGATCCACCGTATGTTTTTTTCCTAAAATAACTATCACTGCAATCAAATTATGCCCTGCTATTTCAGTTGTGGATTATCCTGACATTATTCTTATTATTCACCTGGCAGACACACCGGTTTGGATCCTTATCGGACAAGCCCGCATGTTAGTTCAATGTCAATGCATATTTCAAAAACGGATATATAATTGGCAACAAACCTAAAATGTGTCATGTTCTTTGCGGGATGTTGCAATCGATATCAGTTCTATTTTCTAGGCAATTGCAAGTTTAGTAGTTTGCAAGCAACTCATCAATGTCAGCTTCCTCCATCCCTTCAAAGCCAGCTTTAGTGGCTAAGTTAGCGATCTGTCGTCGAATAGCATGAACGTCGTCAAATACAAAAAAGTCGTGCACATATTCTAGCAACAGTTTTGGCCACACAGCATTCATGCTTGCTGACGTTATCTCACTCCATTAATCCGCAATGTTGTCAACGGTCTTGAGGATGTTGTAATCTCGCCAGAACCCCTAAATGATAGGTTGACCTTTACCGCCCGTAGTCTTGATGAGCTGTGAGAAGGTGCGACGCAAATAATAACTTTTGAAAGTTGCAATTACACCTTAGTCCATTGGCTGGATCAATGAAGTCGTGTTTTGTGGCATGAATACGAACTTTACGTTCTCGGACTAGTCGTCCAGATTGACTGGATGACCAGGGGCATTATCCAATAACAGCAATATCTTAAATGCTAGGTCTTCTCTAGCACAGTATTCCCTTAGAGCAGGAATAGCATAAACAGTTACCCATTCCTGAAATAACGTTCCTGTTATCTAAGCCTTTTTGTTAGCACGATCTGTAATGCGCAAGTGTTCTTTTAAGTAGTCCTTCAGAGCCCTTGGTGTCTCTGAGAGATACACCATTAAAGGCTTGAACTTGAAATCTCATCCACCTAGAAGAAGAGTATGCCTATCTTCGGCAGCTTTAAAACCAGGCGCAGTCTTCTTATCTTTCGAAATATAAGTCCTTGGTGGCAGTGTTTTCCAATAAATCCCTGTCTGTTCAACGTTGATGACTTGTTTGGGAGAGTACCCACCCTCCTCAATCATGGCCTTTAACTTTGCAAGGAAACGCTCTGCAGCTGCAGTATCAGCACTTGCCGCGTTACCTGTTATCTGAATGTCGTGCAGGTGTGAATGCTTCTTAAAGCGCTCAAACCAACGACGACTCGCTCCAAAACTATCATCAGCACTAAAGGTACTGCTCTAATCCGCTTTCTTAGCTAGATCTTCATAGAAAGACTTTGCTTTCTCATGGATAACCATCTTGCACAAAGGCATATTCCGTTGGCTCTGGTCTTCAATCCAGACGGCCAATAATGCTTCCATGTTCTCCATAAGAATACATCTGGTACGAGTGATCTTAGAAGCACTCAAAGGGGTTACGTTTTTAGCATTCTTTTTGATTTTGTTAGCACCTGCATGAATTGTCCTTACTGTTGTTGGAGGTAAACCATGGGCTTTACAGATTTCAACAGCGCAATCGCCAGCCTCAAAACAACGTTACGCGAAACGTAGCGACGTAAAGTGAAGATAGTCCCCTATGTGACAACGACGTTATAGCAAAACGACGCAAACCGAAGCGACGTATAGTGGGGCCTACCAGTATATATATATATATATATATATATATATATATATATATATATATATATATATATATATATATATATATATATATATATATATATATATATATATATATATATATATATATATATATATATTACAAGAATGCGTGGGACAGAAATTGAAAAATCCTGCAAACAAAGTTGAAAGTCTGCAAAACAGTTGTATTATCCACACTGCTAAATTCTTGTGAAACCTGGAGTGTTTACCAGCGACACGTTAGGAAATTAAACCACTTCCACACAGTCTGCCTTAGGAGGCTATTGAAGATTAAATGACAAGACAGGATCCCTGACAGTGAAATCCTAGAAAGAGCGTCCATGCCCAGTATCCACACTCTACTAATGAAGAACCAGGTTCGCTGGGCTGGTCAATTTACTCGCATGCCAGATCACAGGCTACCTAAACGAATATTTTTTTACGATGAGCTGTGTTGTGGTAAATGTTTCCAAGGCGGCCAGAGGAAACGCTTTAAAGACTGAAGATCTCACTAAAAGCTTTTCTAATTCATCATGACACTTGTGAGACTGCTGCCAAAGACTGAAATTTGTGGCGTACATCATTACACTAACCTTCTGAAGACACTCATTCCACAAACTTTATCATTACAGAGATTGAAGATTTCCAAAAGGCATAAATAATTACTTTTTGACAGGTATTGAATAATGATATTAATGACTGTCACCTTGCCTTCTAGAAAGATGATTATTTTGCAAAAAGGAATTACACCTCTCCATAGCACAGAGCCTGGGCTGAAATTAGAGACCAAATGGTGCCCTTTAAGCATGATCCCTGTCTCGGCCTGTCTAGTTTACTCCAAAGGAAAGGTAACACATATACGTCTGGAACAAGACTAGATGCAGAAGCTGCCGGACCAGCAAAGCAATGCTCTAACTGACCACCCGTCGGAGCTTTCATCCTGGACCAGTTAACGACCGAGGCTTAGGGTCTGATCTGCCCTGCCATGACATTTTGTCTTTAGGTTTCATTTCCTCGCACCAGGATTAGGATTTTACCCTCCCTTTTGCACTCCTCTGTCCCAAGCTGTTGCCACAATGCAGGGTATTGGTTTGGTGCGTGCCGTTCAACATTCGGCGCTAACAGAAAGCAGGTGGTACCGTCTACTATCATATGGTAGCTCAGTCATATCTGACTAAGACCTGACTTTCAATAATAATAATAATAATAATAATAATAATAATAATAATAATAAAATGTATATTTCTACTTCTACAGCGTTTCTGTTGACGTTGAGTTGTTGCAAATTATAACCTTTCTAATGTCACAATGAGATGGAAAAAATATAAAATATATTAGAAACTTTAAATGCCATTGAAGCGTTCTCCTGTAACCCACAAGTTTTCTGGAACGATGTTAGGTCATATTCTTTCTTCCTTTGTCGTCTCTTTTTAATGTTTTATGTGCTCATAATGTTCTAGAAATATTAAAATATATCAACATATAAAAACATAATTAACCTGTCCTAACCAACTAAACCGTGATTATTTCCCCCGCGTTATTTTTTGGTCAATTATCTATGGCCAGAAACCACGTTCCATAATGGACGGTAAGGATTTTGCTTGTGTACTTGTCGATATGAAATGTCCTGAGTGAAATGTTCTGAATTAGGACAAAAACAAAGTAAAGAACAGGCGTCGGCAGTCTACGGCACGCGTGCCAAGAGTCCCACGTGGAACGATTTTCAATGACCCTCTGAGTGAATTAAAATGCAGTGTATGATTTCTTTCTTTTTTTTTAATGACGTTTTACATACGTCTGGGGAATATAATTCTTTTAAAGTTATCCTTGTTTGCATATATTAGTTATAATTTCAACACTAAAGTTGTGACTCATTGGGGCTAAAAATGTGCGATCTTATTCAAAGTCAGTGAGTGTTGAGTTATAGTGAAATACATTAACGAAGTTCTATATTCGCTCCATTTTGTGATGTTCAATGTTGGCATCTCCTCTCCATTGTTTATTTATTATGGTAGTTTTTGTTCTTTGAATATTGATATCTAATCCATGTGCTGTACTGCGCCTATTTATTTCCTCCATGATCTCTTGTATTACAAAGCAATAGCAAACTAGGATATGCAGAGTCGGTAAATGACAATGGTAAAGTTGCCAAGAAATTACAAACAGCCAAAAATTTATGGGATTCACTTCAACGTCCTATAAAAGATAAGCAACTAACTATTCATATAAATATAATGATAAATATAATCATATTTAAGATTCCTTATTATTCTTCTGTTAATGTTCAGTGCAAGAAGTTCTCCAACGTGTTATAACATGCGCGCTGAGCATCAGATGAAAAGGATTAAGTGAAAGACTCATCCCTGAAGCACTCATCGTTGCGTACGAATTTATCATGAGTAATTATTTTCATATCTAACTATTGTCACTTCTTTCCAGTATAATTACTGTTGCGTCTGATAGCTGCTCCATCTAATCCTATTTGCTGAAGTCAAGTAATTTATGTTCATGTTGTGAATTTTGCTCACTAACTCAAGTCAGCGTGGCCGAATGAATCATAGCGCTCGTTCTTAAACTTCTTCTTAATGTGTGGTGTGCTGATGCTGAGGTATGCGTGGAGGGAGGGTTTCAAACCCTACACTGGTCAGTTGAACTAACTCTGGCTCATTGACTTGAGGTAAATTGCAAGTACCTCTGAAGTCAGAGTGGGTTCGCCTGATGGCGAGAGTCACTCGTAAAAGGGAAAGCTAATTCATTCGCATAATTCAATCCAGTGCTACTAGAAGTTGCTTGTATGGACTACACTTGAGTTCAAAGCGAGAAAACGCAGAAAAAAATGCTCTAACTGTAGCAGATAACCCAAAGAACTGCCAAAGCAATAGAGAAGTTGGAGGTAAAGCTGTGAGAAATTCCTAAATGGCAAACAAAAGTACAGCAAGTGTGAGGAAAGTAATTGACCAGAATCTAAAACTATATATAGACAGTGCTGTAATACAGAGTGAAACAATAGTTAATAGAATGTTACACAAAGGACTGACGCTGGTTTCGGCGTCTATTGACACGTAAACAGAATAAACCTTATGTCCTTGAGGTCGGCATTTGTTTGAAAGGTGATTGTCAGAAGAACAAGTGAAGTCTTTAAAGGGCGAGAGAATCAACTTCACTGCACCAAGTTTTATCACATATGGCTGGGTCTAATCCCGTAGGTTGGGCTGCTGAAAGTATCATACAAAACACGAACTCAGTAGCTCCAGCGACGACCTCCCAGGAGTCTCCGAGAACACTGCACTCGTGAACCGAATTACGTAGACAGGAATCGAACCCACAACCTTCGTAGTGAGAGGCAAGCTACGTAAATACTTCGCCAAGGAGACTTCCTGTCTGTCAGAAGACACGTTGACTACTATGGTGACAGTAGACGTGTTTTGGGTTGACTATTATCGCCCAAATGCAAACTTTCAACAGGATATAGTAGGTCCAGGGGTTCCCCAGCATCTGTCAAGCTGGGGGTTCAGGAATCTGCAGGAAAAGTGATGGGGCGAGAGGGGGGACGCCAAAAGTCATTATCATCAAACGCTCTGCCAGCTGGCGTAGGCGCTCATTGCTCTCCGCAAATCTCGGTCTTTGGTATTCTAGATCAACTCAGCTGATGATGTTCCTCCATGCCACCGTCTCAATCCATCCAGCATTATTTCTTTTGGTCTGCCTCCTCTGTCTGGGGGTGTTTGTGTGGTTGGGTGGAGGATGTGTGTGTGGGTGGATGGGTGATGGGTGGGTGGGTTGGGGGGGGGGGGGTGCATCTCATGGTAATATGCATTGTTTTTGTTTACACCATTCTTTTGACATTTTTCCCTATGTCAATGCACTATTGATGAACGTAAGATGAGTGATTGGAAGGGCCGAATGTAAGACGGGCCTGCGTGCCCAATTTGTTACCCTTTGAAAATAAAGTCCTTTCGTTCATTTGTTCGTTCGTTCGTTCGTTCGTTCGTTCGTTCGTTCTCTTCACCTCGATCTTTCCAGTTGTCATGTTCTCCAATGCCTCTCTTCTCATCACATGACGGAAAAAAGCTGTTTGCCTCTTTCGCATTGTTGTATATAATGTTCTAGTTTCATTAGTCTCTTTCAGGCACAAAGGTGTCATATTGAAAAATTGTCTACCTAGTATGTATGTGTACGCTCGCGAAGGTGCCTGCATGAATCTACACATTTATAAAAAGATGATGGGCAGAATTTACCGAAAAAAAAGATGGCTTTTACAAACGAATACGGCCTTGAGCCCACACATTAGTCAGTAAAACTGTGAACATAAATATATTACAATGGAACATAACTTCATGAATAAACAATACACCATGACAGAGCTCAAATATCAAGCGATTGCATTCTCATGAAAAATGTATAGTATTATTCACATAAATATTCCACATTATGCAATAGTTAGTTAGTTAGTCGACAGATCATCCTCATTGCACATCGAACCATTATGCAATAGCAATGCCAAAAGTATTTGTCTCAATGATAGTTGTTACAATTTCAAAATCAATATAGCTTTCTCAGTGCTTTCAGGTAGATGATTTATTATTCTGGACATAGCCGATATTTTCGAATATTGTCGCCTACAACCATGGATGTTGCAATTGACCTTGGTGAGTCTTGCTTAGGTAATCTGAGTTGGCCGGCTTCCTTGCTTAGAGGTTAGCGACTTTTCTCCGTAATCTCGTATACTCTCGTAAGTAACGTAACGACGGTGAGAATCAGCAGTGGTTCGAATCGGGTCGGTAACTTACAGAGTATGTGAGCCGGCCGCTCAGAAAGCAATGGCCAACTACTCAGCGTAATATTGGCAAGAAATCAACATACAGCTGAAAGATGCTGATGTTGACAGCGATGTCCTGTAAAGAATATGAAAAAAAAAAATCTGAGTTGAGTCAAGAACCGACATTCACAGAACTTGGGACATTCCCATAAGTGCTCCGTCCACATCTTCAACAAACAGCGAAGAGTCCCAATATTAATAGTACCAGTTGCAATTTGATTGTGTCCCTCTGGCCTGTCCACGGAGTACTAAGTCTACTAGAACCTCTGGTCACTCCCGGCTTATCAATTCTCAATGATGATTTATATGTTTTCCCCCACACTATACACATGATCACAAAGTGCCCTGACCACTTCTGCCTTATCATGCACCCATAGAGAGAAGTTATACATCCAACAAAGTATGATTTTTGTGTGGAAGGATGATTACATTCATCACGAGGCACCCCTCACAGTACAACGAAGTAACTAATGGACTATGTCACACGCCTTACGGCGCGATTGTCATGTGGTGTTATGCCCATATTGTGCCCGTGCCCCCCTTCACCATATTTTCAGAACGTCATTCCCGCCTCCCCTTCATATCAAAAATTTGGCCCATGCCCCCGTCACCGTATTTTCAGAACGTCATCCCCCCCCCCCCCTTTTTTTTCATATGTCCTATCTAAAAATCCCCCCACCCCTACACAGTATACGTAAAAATGGAAGGTAAATTTAATAGCACATACTAAAACAAGTCTAGACATCCAACATAAAACATGATTTGTGGGTCTACTTACTTTATAATTTAGAAGGATGAGACGTACTTAACTGTAAAATATGAAGGGAAAAACAATATCAAGTAATCGGTTCTTGTATTAACGCGATCTTGAAATGGTCTTCATCCCCCCCCCCCCTGGAAACCCTAAAATTCCCCCCCCCCCCGGGGGGGGGGGGGGATTCCCCACCGGTTGAGAACCAGTGGTATAGATTAATCAGCACCCAGTGGGTATGGTGATTAGCATCAGGCTTGAAGCTTTCACACCCCAAGATATTTTCTGGGACCCATTTTAGACTGGGTGGACCCCTAACCCAGGTCATTTACAAGAATTTGAATATTCCCCCATACTAAGCGACACTACATTATAGCGGATGCCATAAGTCCACAGATTGTACTGGAGTATACCACGGATTCAACATGATCACCCGTCCTTTGAAACTTCATTAGTGCCTCGCTCTCAGCCTTCAAATTACACTAGGAGAATCTGAGCTCAGTGCACGAAACGAATGTCGTCAGGGAAATTTGTAATGTATCAGGATCCGAAAATATTTTGATATTTCTTATTTGATGAGAGGTCATTTGATGTTTGTTGATTTTATGAGAAGTCAGCGTGGCGTAATGGATAAGAACTCCCGCTCTTAAACTTCCGCGAGACAGTGTTACCATCTCTTATACCGGTCAGTTGAACTTAAATGTCGAGTACTCATTCAGAAAGCAATGGGTAATTACTGAAAGTGAAACTGCCTAGAGCATCTACCGATATTGGGGTTGATCGCAACGCCCAGCAAATGATTTGCAGCATTTTATACATTTTGATTTTGTAATTGTGAACATTTGCATGATCCCCGACATCAAGGCACTATTTGTCATGCCCAGTTGTCCAGGCTTGGTTAACGTTTAGTGTGGGCACGGGTTTTTGTAGTTGATGGCCCTAATCCTAGAAGCTAGGAGCAATTGTTTATTTACATATTCAAAGTCTCAATCGAACACACAACAAGAAAAATCACATCGATGAGTTAGATAGCATCCAGCTGCTCTAACATGTAAATAACATTGTAATCACAAAGTTGTTTTTTTTCAAAATTTTAACAGAGAGAATGAAAGGTGGATCCATAGCTCCATCGCTTGCCTGCCAGCCTGCCTGTCTGCCTGTCTGTCTGCTTGCCTGCCTGCTTGCCTGTTTGTCTGTCTATCTGCCTGCCTGCCTGCCTGCCTGCCTGCCTGCCTGGAAGCTATCTGTGTGAGTCCCATTCTAGGGAGCGATTCTTTTCACTGACTTGCGATTCCACGTCTATCGAGCCTAATCTGAGCGCCAAGACATTTCCTGAGTGTAAAGGCTGAGGGGATGATATTTAATACAGGCATCTATTGTGAGCTGATAGATCTAAACATATACAACTAGCAGTACATACGCATCACACATCGTGGCATGTGTGTGTGAGTGTGTGTGTGTGTGTGCGTGCGTGCGTGCGTGCTTGCGTGCGTGCGTGCGTGTGTGTGTGTGTGAGTGTGTGTGTGTGCGTGCGTGCGTGTGTGTGTGTGTGTGTGTGAGTGTGTGTGTGTGTGTGTGTGTGTGTGTGTGTGTGTGTGTGTGTGTGGAGATAGACAGCTTGCAGACAAACAGACGTGTATAGATAATAATTAGACTGACAGACAGACATACAGCAAACCTGTGCACAGATAGGCACTGAAAGACATCCGGTGTTACAATGCGTCAGATAGACACATTTTATGACAGACATAGAGACAGATATATATCCTAATGTCACCTAATGACACCTTTATAAAACACCAATTACATTTACCTGCCATCCCATAGAACTGCGTGACTTACTTATTGTTGAAAGCCACCTGGAGGAGGTGGGGGTAGGGGATAGGGCTAACATACAGATACATACAGATACTAACACACGGACAGCCGAACAGTACAGAGATAAAAAATATGAAAAACATCTAGACTGACAGACAGACAGACCAAATCATCCAAACAGACAATCAGGAAGATAGAAAAATGAGAAAAGCGTGGCTAACTGTGTGCAAGTTTCATGTCCTCACACTGTACACTTACTTATAATTGACCAAACAACCGGTATCAACAGTAACCCGTTCATGGTATGTAGTTTGCGTTGAATTATATATGTGTGTGTGTGTTTGTGCATGTGTGTGTATGTGTGTGTGTGTGTGTGTGTTCGCGCGCGCGCCCGCCCTATATCACCATGTTTACCTGTCCATCATATTTGACAGTCGAGCGATAATAAATGCCGGGTAATTAGAATAATTGTTGTGTGATTTTCTCATATCATCAACAAAATAAATGTTACCATGTTTATAACGTTGGAATGTGGACTCTAATACCTCATAATTTGCATAATGAATGTTTGCAAACTTAGTCAACAAGCATTGAACATGTCGTTTCCTTCTCTTTGAATTACGCAAGCACATTTAAAAATCTGTCTTTCTGTCCGTCTATTGAACTGCCCATATGTCTCTGCCTGTCTATCTGGGCCTCTATTGATCTTTCTATTAGTGACCGTAATGTATAATGTGCATTGTTTGTACCCTTTCCTTCCACAAATCCATTACTGTTCTTATCAATTTCTATGTTTATTTTCGTTCTTGTTCTTCTCATTATAATTCTGAGTAGAAGCTTAGTGGTATGGTATAAAAGGTTTATTGTACGAAAAACATCGCATTCAATTGCTTCTGGTCGTTTTGGTACAGCTATAAAAACAGACTTTAGCATATCGCTCGGTAAATATCCACTGCTGTAAATAACACTAAACATTAGCACAATGAGTCATATTGCTAACTGACTCCTCAAAGTTATACATGAAATAATTCAAAATAAAACAGATGAGGAAGTCAAACAATGTTTTCCCATAGTGAATTTGAAGAACGAAGACACAAATAATAGATTGCATTATTTATGGTCTGGCATATTTCGCTGCATCTCGTCAGGTACATACTACAGAAATCCTACAACTTAAGTAAATTAATTAGATAAATCCTTCAAGCTGAAATATACATGTTCGCACAGTAATGGCAGTTGTCTACCGCGGTAATTTTATACTTACTGTCATGTCTTTCTATTTGCACAAACATGGCCTATATAGTTTAAACATGATGACATCTGCGAACTTTAACAATCGACTAAGAGACAATGCGTTTCGTGTATTGTTTAACACACACAATAATCGATTGTTAAAGTTCTCAGAAGCCATCATGATTAATCCACATTGGCCATTTTTGTGCAAACAGAAAGACATGAAAGTCAACTTAAAATTACCACTGTAGATAATTGATATTACTGTGCGAATTTACATTATGTTGTGTGATGTCTGCAGTATGTACCTGACGAGATGCAGCGAAATATGCCAGGCAATAAATCGTGCAATATGTTGTTTGTGTCTTCGTTATTCAGATGAGGAAGTAACTGAAGAACAATTTGGGTTCCGCAAAAACAGTGGTACCTGAGAAACCATAACCGGTTTGCTGATTGACAAATATATAGAGGTTAAAAAAATATATTGATACGTTTTAAAGACTACAAGCTGTTGATAGAGTAAAACATGAAAGATTAATTGCATGCCAACATTATATAGATCGAAAGCCATGAAGAGGCTAATGAAAGCTGATCATTTTACTCATTTAGCGTCGACGTGGACGAAGGCATCAATGTGGCCGAAAGATTAAGAGCATTCGCTCTTAAACTTCCGGTACACTAATGGCGGGGTAAACCGTTCTACGCCTACACTGATATTACATTAACTTTATATTGTCTGGAAAATCAGCCTAGGGTTAATCGCAACTTCCTGCAATGGGCGTGTAACAAAAGAAGGAGATTTTTTTTTTTTTTTTTTTTTGGGGGGGGGGGGGTCAAGTAATGAGAAGAGAGACTTTGGAATATATCTTGGCGACTGGATAGACCAGCTGTGGAAGAGACAGAGCCAGAGAAAGGCCGTACGTTGGGTGACATAAGACGATGGCATGAAGAAATAGCATCAATGAGACTGACAACGAACACCAAGTACCGAGGTCTTACACAAACACCTACGCATTTAGCAGGACACACTTGCATTGGGTTGTATCCCATATGGCACTTTCTCTGTCCACAAGTTGGCCTGCAGAAAGAGCATAATCCCCGTAACTCCAGCGACGACCCTCAGGAGTCTCCGAATCAGTGGCACTCATGAACCGATTGACGGAATTAGGAATGGAACTCACAACCATCAGAACATTTGACGGACGGCTTAACCTTCTCCTCGAGGAGATATCCTACATACTTTATTCATCAGCTGTGAACTAGATCCAGATTTTTATATAGCAATTTCATAACGTAAAGATGTTATTTTAATAATGCGTTTTTACCCCGGCTATTGTTGTTTTTCCTGGTCACTACTTTTTAGCATTGTCAAAGTAAACATTGTCCTCTCTAACCTTGACCCAGTCAATGACAATACAATAAACGATGCCAATATTGACCCCGATTTAAAGGCAACGTGGATAGGTTGCCGTGGGTGGTTTTGTGTTTTAAAATAGTAGATTAAACGACACTTACATGGATTAAGGATTATGAGGTATATAGTGCTACCCTGATATTTTAATTAACCAATCACTGGACCGCGTTTACTTAGTAGGTCATTTCCTAGTGTCTATTTTAAGCTGGGTCGACTTGAGATCCCAGATCAATTTTAAAGAATCTACCTCTTCGGGGATTCTAACACCTAACTACAGCGTCAGCAGGCATGCTTACTAGCCGCTACGTTACCTCATCCCACTAATACCCCAATGTGAGAGGCTGACTTCAATGCACTGGGTATTGTCCCACATAGCTCGGTCTCTTTCCGCAAGGCGCGTGCTATAAAAATCGCACAAAACACAAATTCCGTAGCTCCATACGTAAAATACCCAGCTGTGCTATCTGGTGACGCGCCATTTTGCAGTGACACTGGTAATGCTCCTTTCAATATTTAATTTTCTCATTATTTCAACAACAACAAATATATAACTCTTCATTCGCCGGATAAAGGAACAATGCAGACAATGAAGATTTTCCGTTGTTTAAACTCTGTCTTCTCACCTTAGGACATGTGTAAATCGACCCTTGAACAGATAGAGACGTCCTTTAACCAATTACACTTGTATCTCCAGCCTCGCGAAATCGTCATTAGGAGTGAAAGCGAAACTACAAATTTTTTCTATATTTTTTCGTCTCACATACGAAAAATTGTTACCCTGTCGTGTATTAATATCAATCAATGGCCCCGAATATACCTATCGTAATTCTTTGATAACTCAATTCGTAAATTTGTCGTAAATTTACACGTGTAAAACAGTATAATTTTAACGTTGCATTATTTCAAAGTTACAAATTTCAGTTTAAACTAAACAGACTTTCTAAGCCGGTTGTTTCTAACCGCTATTACTATGGATTCTGCGAGTCCAACTGCTTCAAACATGGAAGTGTACTGCAACTAATGAGCGCAAAATCATAATAACAGAGAATAGATGCCTTTGCACAGCTGCGGAAGTAACTGTGAGAGAGAATTAAAAATGGAGAAATTAGATGAAGACTAGGTCTGTAATCAGTCATGCACTTCATTAAAGAACAACAGGTTAAATGGTTTGGCCATCTCAAAAGAATGCCCTGGTACCAGTTATTCACCTTATTTAATTATCAGTTAATCACTTTTCAACAAACGGTATACAGACATGTATTGATCACTTTTATTTACTTATGTATTAATCCCATTTATATAAATAAGTATTAGTCACTGTTATAACATAAACATAAATCAACTTTATAGAACTAAGCAATAATCACGTATATACATCTTTTTTTCAGCCCATGCCGTGTGGAGTTGGTGATCATGTCTGTCCACAGCTTTCTGTCTCGTGTTCTGCCATTCATTTCTAATATTGATATTCCTCCATGCCATAATGTCGTTGTATCCACCATCTTCTCTCTTGAGTCACCATTGCTTCTCTTCCCTTTCATCTTTCCCATTGTGACGACATTCTCCAGCTTTCCTCTGCTCATGTCACACCCACAGAATGTGGTATGTATCCTTTGATACAATTAATCTGTTCTAATTTGTGAGCAACTTCTTTCAATATATTTTTATTGACCTTTTTGTCTGTGCTTGGTGTTGTCATAATTCTTCTATAAAATCACATCTCTGCAGCCTCCACATAATTCCCCACCTGTCTGCTAATTTTCCATGATTTGCTTCCACAATAATGACTGGCTCAGTATAGCTCTCAAGAACTCTTTTCCTCAACTCGAATGACAAAGATAAATTGCAGAGAATAATCTTCATCTTGTAAATGCTGCCTTTGTTTTGGCTCTTTTATAATTAATTTCCTTAATGCATCTTTCAGATATGATGTAACGAAGGAGCAATATGAAGGTCGTGCAATAACATATATTAGATATATTTTAGCTAATGCATTAAACTACTCATATTAAGATGTCACAATCATTTGGGATATTCGATGATACTTTATTAATATCAACATTACAGAATGCACCCGGATTCTTAAACAAGCTGAT
>JACEFZ010023466.1:717500-737500 GCA_014155875.1 Cepaea nemoralis
CGCAGTCAACCCCGTCATTTTTAGTCTGTTTGAGATTTTCTTGGTAAGATTACGTTCAGTAGTTTGCCATTACTTTCCGAACGGCATGCACTCATATCATTTTATGAAAGCCAACGCAAAGCGGTCTGCTGCCAAATCTCCCACAGCTGTGTTTCGAACGTGGTATGCGGGATTATAAATTACGCCTGTTACACCTCCGCCACAAAGCCGGCATTCTGAAGGCGCACATGCAAACATGTCCGGAAAACATGTCTCTGGAAGGTGATGTATCGGGGCAGGGAAAGAGCAAAACGTAGACATGTACTAGGAGTGATAGATAATGTATCCATGACAACAATAGAGAAAGGAAAGCTGAATTCTGATGAGGGGACATTTCAAAAGACGTTTAATATTACAGTGTTCCTTCTGCACCTTTGCTTTATTGACTACACAAAGACTTTCGATAAAGTAAGACTCGTCGACATGATAAGGATGCTTGACGATCTACAAATTGATGGAGAAGCCCTTAGACTTTAAAAAAAAAAACGTACATTGGAAACAACAAGCTACCATCAGAATAGATAATTAAGTAGGTCAATATCAGCCTATTAAGAGAGGTATGAGACAGGGATGTGTAATGTACCAGAAATTTTTTCCCTGTGCAGTGAAAATATTTTCAGAAATATAGAGAATATGTAAGGAATCAACATTGGGGGACGATACATCAATAACATTAGATATTCAAAACAATGTTTTCCCGTAGTGAATTTGAATTACGAAGACACAAACAATAGATTGCACGATTTATTGCCTGGCATATTTCGTTACATCTCGTCAGGTACATACTGCAGAAATCACACAACGTAAAGTGAAATAACTAGATAAATCCTCCATTCTGAAATATACACATATTCGCACAGTAATGTCGATTGTCTACCACTGGTAATTTTAAACTGACTAACATGTCTTTCTGCTTGCACAAGGCCTCCTTATTCACCAACGTTCCATTAGATGAGACCGTTAATATAATAAGTGAACGCATTAGAGACAAACAAACTAGGCATACCATCAGCTATCCTAGAGATGCTATTAAAATTATGTACCGCCTACAGTCAATTCAACTTTCTAAAAACGTCATACTGCCAAATTGACGGAGTGGCCATGGGGAGTCCGCTTGGACCTATTCTAGCAGACATCTTCATGGCACATTTAGAAGAAAATAGATCTTCAGACATCAATAACTTGGCCTTCTACCGTCTTTACGTGGACGATATATTAATTATCACCACAGACAAGCTACCAGCAATGTCGTTCCAGGCCACAATGAACGGGACACATAAAAACATCTCTCTATCTATGGAACACGAACACAACGAAGCGTTGCCGTTTCTAGATATCCTAATGAGACGTAGAGCAGACGGCACAATTCAAAGATCAGTGTACCGTAAAGAAACATTGACTGGTCAATATTTAAATTTTCAGAGCTTCGCACCTGTCCAGTACAAACGTGGCTTAGTACGGACCCTGTTTGACCGTGCTAGGAAGATATGCACCCAGGACACACTGACAGAAGAATTTGAAACTCTGAAGAATGCCTTAAACCTGAATGGGTACTCCACAGGATTTATAAAGCGCCACTGCCAAAACCAAACCTAAGCCAGAAGAAACTACAGTCCCTAAACTCAAGGTTTTCATCCAGTTAACCTTCCGAGGAGATGACGTAATGCAACGTTTGCAGGACCGGCTCATCACAGCAGTCGGGCGATCATTCTGTGCTGCAACTCCGGTTATCAGGTACAAAACCACACCGATCCCCATCCCAGCAGTTAAAGAACCTGTAGCTTTGTACACCAAATCGAATTGTATTTACCAATTTACATGTAGTTGCGAGGCCATCTCCATAGGTAGAACAGAGCGACAGTTACATAACAGGGTGTTGGAACACATTCCGAACTGGGTGGACAAGATACTACACACAGAAGATGGTAGCCTAGGCAGGCCGACACACCGGAACAGTCCTGCTTCATCGGTCGCGAGACACGTGCTCGAGAGTGGTCATGTGGTTGAAAGAGACAGTGCCTTCCGTGTGTTGGTCAACACACAGAGTAGTCGGTTGTTGAGGTTTGCTGAAGCCATAGTGATCAACCTGCGTAAGCCGGCCTTGTGCAAGCAGAAAGACATGTTAGTCAGTTTAAAATTACCGTGGTAGACAATCGACTCGACATTACTGTTCGAATATGTGTATATTTCAGATTGAAGGATTTATCTAGTTATTTCACTTTACGTTGTGTGATTTCTGCAGTATGTACCTGAAGAGATGCAGCGAAATATGCCAGGCAATAAATCGTGCAATCTATTGTTTGTGTCTTCGTTATTCAAACATTAGATATGCATATGATAAGACTTGATTGCAGACAATGAACAGGACATGCAACATTTAGTAGATGCGGTTGTTGCACATAATGAACAACTAGGGTTAGAATTGAATAGTAAGAAGACAGATTATGGTCGTCACTGGGAAGAAGGAAATACCATAATGTATTATACAAGTGCCGGCTTCCTGGCCTAGAGGTTAGCGACTTTTCTCCGTAATCTCGTATACTCTCGTAAGTAACGTGACGACGGTGAGAATCAGCAGTGGTTCGAATCGCGTCAGTAACTTACGGGGTATGTGAGCCGGCCGCTCAGAAAGCAATGGCAAACTACTGAGCGTAATCTTGCCAAGAAATCAACAATCAGCTGAAAGATGCTGATGTTGACAGCAATGTCCTGTAAATGATATGCAAACAATTTAAAACAATATACAAGTAAATGGGCATATTCTGAAATAAGTGAATCGGTACAGTTGTCTCGGAACAGTCATAAGAGAGGTGCCTTGAAGAAATTAGAATTTCCATTGCGAAGGTAGCCTTTTGCAAGATGAAAAAAACATACTGACCACTAAAATGATATCAATTGAAACGAGAAAAATAGTGTTGAAGTGCTACATAGAACCTGTACTTTTATATGGATGTGAAGCGTGGACAATGAGCAGACAATCTGAAAAACGTCTGATGGCTGTGGAAATGTGGTTTCTGAGGAAAATGCAAAGAATACCATGGGCAGACATAAAAACTAATGAACAAGTCCTTCAGGAAGCAAATGAAGATCGTAAACTGATTAGAAACATTAGATGTAGACAGTCAAATTTTTTTGGGCATGTTATGAGAAGAAAGTACAGTGATATGGTGACGACTGGCAAGATCGAAGGGAAGAGACCAAGGAAAAGACCGGGAAGTAAATACCTGGATGGCTTGGCCACGTGGCATGGTCAAGACAGGAACACAGATCTGATCCACCACTCTGGTGATCGAGTGACATGGCAGTACATGACCGCCCAGTCATATCGCATGGCACATGATTGATGGATGGTTTCTTCTGCACAGGGCAAGCCATTGGATAATGATGTAAACAATAATACATCTTTTGTGTTTAAGATAATAACAGACATTCATTTCTCCACTCACGCAGTACTTCGTTAAATAATTCAATAAGTCTCTGCTGAATCTAATCATGTATGCTTTAATGATTCAATTATTAGCTAAGGCATGCATGCTTCAATAAAACTTATGTGGGTTCCTTTGCTAGGTAAACAGTGCCTTCCTGGTCAACATCATTCGCGTGCTAGTGGTCAAGCTACGGACTAACAACCTGGTGGAATCCAGAAGAATGAGGTACCAGATGTTGATTTTTCATAACATATTGGCATGCTCATGAACATTGCAGCAAACCAAGGAATACATTAGTAAGCTATTGAACACACCAGCTAGTTCAATAATTAAGACCTCAAAGACCCCCACCCCCTGCCATACACCGCAGGGTAATATATTGGCAGTAAATGACAGAGTATTGACAATTGGCAGTAAATGACAGTTTTTGACAGACAGTTTATGCAAGAAAATTCTCGCACATTCATGAACACATTAGAAAACGTGGGAACATACACATACCCTTATGGTAACGTTATGAAGCCTGTAGAAACACACGGACATTACTGTAGCACACTAGCTACTTTACAAACACGCTACAATATTAAAGAAGATATTAGACAACTTATGGGTATATAAACATAATTATGAACACAGTAAGAACGTATTGAAGATATGGAAGGAATCAACATTGGGGGACGATGCATCAATAACATTAGATACGCAGATGATACAGTCTTGATTGCAACAATGAACAGGGACCTGCAAAATTTAGTAGATGCGGTTGTTACACACAGTGAGCAACTTTAGGGTTAGAATTAAATTGTAAAAAGACACAGATTATGGTCGTCACTATGAAGAACGAAACACCACAATGTAATATACAAGTAAATGGGAATATTCTTCAACAAGTGAATAGGTACAATTATCTCGGAACAGTAATAACATCTGATGGGAGATGTCTTGAAGACATTAGAACAAGAATCGCCATGGCAAAAGTAGCCTTTAGCAAGATGAAAAACATACTGACCAATAAAAAGATGTCAATTGAAACGAGAAAAAGAGTGTTGAGATGCTACATAGAACCTGTACTTTTATATGGATGTGAAGCTTGGACAATGAGCAGTCAGGCTGAAAAACATCTTATGGCTGTAGAAATGTGGTTTCTGAGGAAAATACAAAGAATACAATTGACAGCCAGAAAGACCAATGAACAAGTCCTTCAAGAAGCAAATGAAGATCGTAAACTGATTAGAGACATTAGATGTAGATAGTCACAATTTTTTGGGCATGTTATGGGAAGAAATTATTTGGAGAACTTGGTGACAACTGGTAAGATTAAGGGGAACAGATCAAGGGGAAGACCTAGAAGCAAGTAACCTGGATGGCTTGGCCTTGTGGCATGGTCAATAGACAGAAAAACGGAGCTGATCCACGACTCTGGTGATCGAGTGAGATGGCAGAACATGACCGCCCACGCTTACCGGCATGGCACATGATGGATGGATATAGTGAACGTATGGGCAACATTTAGGATACCCATGAACACAACAGGAAACTCACTAATCACCCTGCAGCAACTCATGGGCATCTCAAAAGTTCATGAAACAAACATTGCGAGCTCACGAACATCTCAAGGTAAACTAACACACTTTAGCAAAGTAATGGAAAGTTAGTCGTATATCCTTTACAGGACGTCGCAGTTAACCCCAGTAATATTTGGTTGTTTGCTAATTTTGGCAAGTTTACTTTCAGTAGTTCGCCATTACTTTCTGATCGGCCGACAAAGCGATTAGCTGCCAAATCACCCTCAACCGTGCTTCGAACGTGGTAATGCGAGATTTCGAATCGAGTCCGTAATTCCGTAGCCACAGAGCCGTAATCGCTTATTAACTACTTGAACGCATTATCACATTGATAAACAGATTATCACACTGATGAGTACATTCTCACAATGACGAACGTATTATCACATTGATGAACACATTTTCACATTGATGAACAAATTATCACACTGGTGAGCATATTACCACACAGATAAACACATTATCACTTTGATGAACATATTATAACACCGATGAACATATTATCACATTGATGAACAAATTATCGCACTGGTGAGCATATTACCACAGAGATAAACACATTATCACTTTGATGAAGATATTATAACACTGATGTATATATTATCACACAGATGAACACATAATCAGAATGCTAGGTAGCATGGCCGAATGGATAAGAAGGCGTGTTCTTAAACATCCATATAAGGGGTTCATCCCCTACACCGGACATTTGGACTAAAATGTTGGCCTATCGTCCTTGACTTGGGGACGTAAATTATAAGTATCTCTGAAGTTGGAGTGGGTTCGCCCGATGGCTAGGGACACTGTTACTAAGGACAGCTAATCCACACTGCAAAATTCAGTCCAGCACTACTAGACGTAGTGTGTATGGAATACGCTTGAGATCAAAGCGAGCAGGCGAGGAAAATAAATCACACTTCTGAAAGCATTATCACATCGATGAACACATTCTCACATTGGGGATCATATTATAACACTTGTGAACATATTGTCACACTGATGAACACATTATTCAAAAGACGAACACACTATGCAAACGTATGATCACACTATCAAGCGTATAGGCACACTAACAAACGTATGAACATACTATCAAACGAATAAACACACTATCAAACGTATTAACACATTATCAAACGTATGAACACACTATTACATAGATGAACACACTATCACACAGATGAATACACTATCTAACTGACGAAGAATCTATGCAACTGATGATAAAACTGAAGAAAGCACAATAAAAATGAAGAACTCTCTTGAAAAACAAAAAAAAAACACTTTGGTGCAGTTGAAGATACAGAGAAACGTAGCTACATACCACATCCATTTCGCCCTGTCACAAACGCATCAACACATGGGAAAACTCGGGAACACATCTTCGGAAAACTCGAGAACACATCTTAGATAACCTCAAAAACTCCTCGTATTTAAACACAGAACTACAAACAATATGTTGCACTAATTTATTAGCCTGGCATATTTCGCTGCATTTTGTCAGATGCAAACAGCATATGAAGTGAATAAATGAATAATCCTCCTCTCCATTATACGATTGCTCAAATATAGTGAGGTGTAGCTATTAAACGAACTAACGAACGAACAAACTTTATTTTCAAAGGGTTAAGAATTGGGCACGCAGGCCCGTCTAACATTCTTAGGCTGTTCCAGCCGGTTTTATGGCGATTTTTGTGGCGGATAATGCAACAGACCTACACCAATTATTGGACATTGTAGTATCAGAGAGTGCACAGAAAGGATTCTCCTTGAATATCAAGAAAACAGTAACAATGGTCAAAACAAATTTTGTCAAAACAAAATGGGGACACCAAAATGTGATCTAGAAATAGAAGGAGAAATTCTCAACCATGTGGATAATTTTAGATACCTAGGGGCACTTATAACATCAGATGGAAGATGTACAACAGAGATTAAATGCAGAATACGGCAGGCAAAAGCCGCATTCCAGAAAATGAAGAGTATCTTATGCAATAAGTCGCTATCAATGAATGCAAGAAAGAGAGTGCTAAAATGCTACATAGAACCAGTTTTGCTGTATGGCAGCGAATCTTGGAATGTAAATGAACAAATTAGGAAGAACTTAGAAGCAACAGAGATGTGGTTTTTAAGACGAATGTTGCGAATTCCTTGGACTGCCAGAGTAACTAACAACGATTGCCTGAAAGAGGCTAATGAAACTAGAACACTATATACAACAACAAGAAAGAGACAAACAGCTTTCTTTGGTCATGTGATGAGAAGAGAGGCATTGGAGAACATCGTGACAACTGGAAAGATAGAGGGGAAGAGAGGCAGAGGCAGACCAAGAGAAATGATGCTGGACGGATTGAGACGGTGGCATGGAGGAATATCATCAGCAGAGTTGATCCAGAACACCAAAGATCGAGATCTGTGGAGAGCCATGAACGCACTTGATGATGATGATGAGCTGGTTTTATACAAAATAGAAAGAGTTCGTTTTATATTTGAAATTACCGTGGGGATAACAGATGTTCCACATTCGAACAATGCCTTTGGCTATATGTTTTAGTTGTTTCAGCTAAATAAAATAGTATTTGTGGCTTGTGTGTTGAATTTCACTGAGGGAGTACATTTTTTAACTCCTCGTATCTCAACATAATTAGTCATCTCCATCATCACTACTATTTATTTCCCTTTGGCAAGATAACCTCTTCCACCCGTACTAACTGAGACTGTTTGCATTACGTACAAGGAAAGCTATCAAAGCCACAGTAGTCTTGCTGCCACTTCTGGGCGTGGCCAACCTGCTGTTCCTGGTACAGCCTGTCAAGGAAGGCACCGTGGCCATGTCTGTGTACAGGATCATCAACGGACTTCTGCCCTCACTGCAGGTTGGTTGTCTTGTAAATCACGCTATTTGATTTCATTGCGTCCACGGATTAAGGGATAGTAAACACATTTTTAAAGTCTCCGACATACCGGGTCGAAGGTTTGAGATCAGGCGCAGGCGATTTGGAAGCAGACCGCTTCGTAGTTGATTTGTATTGTTACGAGCGTCGTTTGGTCAGGAAACAATGGCAAACTACTGAAAGTGAAATGTTCTAGTATAGCATAAACAGCTCATAAATGTTGCGGTTGATTGCAACTAACACTTCTTAAATACTTGGCTGGGGATTCTTTGTTAGAGCACATCATACTTTTAGAGATCATCGGTTCGAGTGAACTGCAGCTAGAGTTTAGTCTGGAAGGTCAGACATATGAGTGTGTTTGTGTGTGTGTGTTTGTGTGTGTGTTTGTGTGTGTGTGAGAGAGAGAGAGAGAGAGAGAGAGAGAGAGAGAGAGAGAGAGAGAGAGAGAGAGAGGGAGATTATGCGGCACCCACGACCACACACACACACGCACATGTCCATATTATACACACCCACGCGCGCACACACATACATACACACACACACACATACGTCAGGCTTTGAGTTGAATTTTACTTGAGAATTGTATGTTAATTTGAACGGGTAAATCATCTGTATAGTATTTCTTGAGCTGAGGTAGCTGAGGTGAAGAACTGTGATTACAGGTTAGATCACAACAGTGTTCGTCCTGCTGTCATCTCAGTTTTTTTTTTTTTTTAAAGTTGCGTATCCCTTACGGGACGTTGCAGTCAACACCAGCATTTTTCAGCTGCTGTTGATGTACTAGGCAAGTGTTACGTTCAGTAGTTTGCCATTGCTTTCTGAACGACCGGCTCCCATACCAGCACGTTATAACACAAAGCGACACGGTCTGCTGCACAAATCGGTCGCAGCTGAGCTTCGAACGCCTGGTACCCGGCTCACGAATCGCGTTCGCAAGCCTGTAGCCACGGAGCCGGCCATCTCAGTTTATGGACACATATTTGAGTCCGTGTTCAAATTTGAGTCTGCGATGCATGTGACTTTGACGTTTCCAGCTCTATAGTTGTCGTCAGTAAATAATGTAATATATTTTACATAAGTAAAGGACACTTTTATTTTTGCATATCCTATTTACAGGACATCGCTGGCAACAGCAGCATTTAACTGTCGTTGATGCCTTTGCAAATTTTATGTTCAGTAGTTTGCCATTGATTTCTGTGACCGGCTCCCATACCAACAGGTTAAAACCTCAACGTGACACGGTCTGCTGCCAAATCGGTGGCCGCTGTGTTTCGAACGCGTGGTAAGTGGCTCACGAATCGCGTTTGCAAGCATTTAGGCCACGGAGACCAGTAATTGACACTTCTACACGCCTTACAACAGGCAACATACGGCACGCGTATCGTACCAATCGTGGCACGAGAACGATGTTCAATGGCACGCTGAGTAAATTGACATACAGTATGTGATATCAGCAAATGCATTCTGTAATTAAATAGAAACATTTATTTCTCTGAAAGCTAATCCTTTTGTTTACATCATATCAAAACGAAATTTATTGAACACTGAAGACAAGAATGTGCAATCTGATGCGGACTGAAAGTGTTGATCAATAATCACTGACCTTGACAAAGTTATATTTCAAAACAATGTTTTCCCGTAGTGAATTTGAATAACGAAGACACAAACAATAGATTGCACGATTTATTGCCTGGCAAATTTCGCTGCATCTCGTCAGATACATACTTCATTGACAGAGACACTGCCTTTCGCGTGTTGTTTAACACACAAAATACTCGTTTGTTAAAATTTGCAGAAGCAATTATGATCTATCAACGCAAGCCAGAATTGTGTAAACAGAAAGACATGTTAGTCAGCTTAAAATTACCGTGGTAGATAAGTGACATTACTGTGCGAATATGTGTATATTTCAACTTGAAGGATTTATCTAGTTAATTCACGTAAGTTGTGTGATTTCTGCAGTATGTACCTGACGAGATGCAGCGAAATATGCCAGGCCATAAATCGTGCAATCTATTGTTTGTGTCTTCGTTATTCAAAGTTATATTTCCATCCTGTCCTTCCTTCCCCCGTCTCCCGATCACCTCCATCATTAACTCAATGATTCTCTCAGCTGATATGTACTCATGCAAGTACTCTTCGTTGACAGTAGCACAGAGGTTGATGATGCTTTAAGTAGCAGGGTGGTTCCGTTTAAACTGACTCAAACAGGGCAACGATTTAATAGACGCTCGTTTCAAGACTTTTGCATAAACGAATATGAATGAGACCGTTGTGGATTTTAGGTTGGCATGCTTAGTGACTTAACAAGGTTGACAGGCTGCGTGACTTACGTAGGTTGGCAGGCTGTGTGACTTACTTAGGTTGGCAGGCTGAGTGACTTATATCGGTTGGCGCGCTGAGTAACTTACTTCGATTGCCATGCTGAATGACTTACTTAGGTTGGCAGGCTGAGTGACTTACTTAGGTTGGCAGGCTGAGTGACTTACTTAGGTTGGCAGACTGAGTGACTTACAAAGGTTGGCAATCTGAGTGACTAACTTAAGGTGGCAGGCTGGGTGACTTACTTAGGTTGACATGCTGAGTGACTTACAAAGGTTGGCAATCTGAGTGACTTACTTAGGTTGGCATGCTGAGTGACTTACTTAGGTTGGCATGCTGAATGACTTACTTAGGTTGGCAGGCTGAGTGACTTACTTAGGTTGGCAGGCTGAGTGACTTACTTAGGTTGGCAGGCTGAGTGACTTAGTTAGGTTGGCAGGCAGAGTGACTTACTTAGGTTGGCTGGCTGATTGACTTACTTAGGTTGGCAGGCTGAGTGACTTACTTAGGTTTGCAGGCTGAGTGACTTACTTAGGTTGGCAGGCTGAGTGACTTAGGTTGGCAGGCAGAGTGACTTACTTAGGTTGGCAGGCTGATTGACTTACTTAGGTTGGCAGGCTGAATCACTTACTTAGGTTGGCAGGCTGAGTGACTTACTTAGGTTGGCAGGCTGAGTGACTTAGGTTGGCAGGCAGAGTGACTTACTTAGGTTGGCAGGCAGAGTGACTTACTTAGGTTGGCTGGCTGAATGACTTACTTAGGTTGTCTGGCTGAATGACTTACTTAGGTTGGCTGGCTGAATGACTTACTTAGGTTGGCATGCTGAGTGACTTACTTAGGTTGGCATGCTGAATGACTTACTTAGGTTGGCAGACTGAGTGACTTACTTAGGTTGGCAGGCTGAGTGACTTACTTAGGTTGGCAGGCTGAGTGACTTATATCGGTTGGCGCGCTGAGTAACTTACTTCGATTGCCATGCTGAATGACTTGCTTAGGTTGGCAGGCTGAGTGACTTACTTAGGTTTGCAGGCTGAGTGACTTACTTAGGTTGGCAGGCTGAGTGACTTAGGTTGGCAGGCAGAGTGACTTACTTAGGTTGGCTGGCTGATTGACTTACTTAGGTTGGGCTGAATTACTTACTTAGGTTGGCAGGCTGAGTGACTTACTTAGGTTGGCAGGCTGAGTGACTTAGGTTGGCAGGCAGAGTGACTTACTTAGGTTGGCAGGCAGAGTGACTTACTTAGGTTGGCTGGCTGATTGACTTACTTAGGTTGGCAGGCAGAGTGACTTACTTAGGTTTGCAGGCAGAGTGACTTACTTAGGTTGGCTGGCTGATTGACTTACTTAGGTTGGCAGGCAGAGTGACTTACTTAGGTTGGCAGGCTGATTGACTTACTTAGGTTGGCAGGCTGAATGACTTACTTAGGCTGGCAGGCTGAGTGACTTACTTAGGTTGGCAGGCTGAGTGACTTAGGTTGGCAGGCAGAGTGACTTACTTAGGTTGGCAGGCAGAGTGACTTACTTAGGTTGGCTGGCTGATTGACTTACTTAGGTTGGCAGGCAGAGTGACTTACTTAGGTTGGCAGGCAGAGTGACTTACCTAGGTTGGCTGGCTGATTGACTTACTTAGGTTGGCAGGCAGAGTGACTTACTTAGGTTAGCAATCTGAATGACTTACTTAGGTTGGCTGGCTGAATGACTTACTTAGGTTGTCTACGCTGGCTGAGTGACTTACTTAGGTTGGCTGGCTGAATTACTTACTTAGGTTGGCTGGCTGAATGACTTACTTAGGTTGGCTGGCTGAATGACTTACTTAGGTTGGCTGGCTGAATGACTTACTTAGGTTGTCTACGCTGGCTGAGTGACTTACTTAGGTTGGCTGGCTGAATGTCTTACTTAGGTTGGCTGGCTGAATGACTTACTAAGGTTGGCTGGCTGAATGACTTACTTAGGTTGGCTGGCTGAATGACTTACTTAGGTTGGCTGGCTGAATGACTTACTTAGGTTGGCTGGCTGAATGACTTACTTAGGTTGTCTACGCTGGCTGAGTGACTTACTAAGGTTGGCTGGCTGAATGTCTTACTTAGGTTGGCTGGCTGAATGACTTACTAAGGTTGGCTGGCTGAATGACTTACTTAGGTTGGCTGGCTGAATGACTTACTTAGGTTGGCTGGCTGAATGACTTACTTAGGTTGGCTGGCTGAATGACTTACTTAGATTGTCTACGCTGGCTGAGTGACTTACTAAGGTTGGCTGGCTGAATGTCTTACTTAGGTTGGCTGGCTGAATGACTTACTTAGGTTGGCTGGCTGAGTGACTTACTAAGGTTGGCTGGCTGAGTGACTTACTAAGGTTGGCTGGCTGAATGACTTACTAAGGTTGGCTGGCTGAGTGACTTACTAAGGTTGGCTGGCTGAATGTCTTACTTAGGTTGGCTGGCTGAATGACTTACTAAGGTTGGCTGGCTGAATGACTTACTTAGGTTGGCTGTCTGAGTGACTTACTTAGGTTGGCTGGCTGAATGACTTACTAAGGTTGGCTGGCTGAGTGACTTACTAAGGTTGGCTGGCTGAGTGACTTACTAAGGTTGGCTGGCTGAGTGACTTACTAAGGTTGGCTGGCTGAGTGACTTACTAAGGTTGGCTGGCTGAATGTCTTACTTAGGTTGGCTGGCTGAATGACTTACTAAGGTTGGCTGGCTGAATGTCTTACTTAGGTTGGCTGGCTGAATGACTTACTAAGGTTGGCTGGCTGAGTGACTTACTTAGGGTGGCAGGCTGAGTGACTTACTTAGGCTGGCCCTCTGAGTGACTTACTTAGGCTGGCCCTCTGAGTGACTTACTTAGGCTGGCCCTCTGAGTGACTTACTTAGGCTGGCCCTCTGAATGACTTATTTAGGCTGGCCCTCTGAGTGACTTTGCAACATTACTTCGGCACAGCACTTCAACATGGTTCCCGGCACTTACTTTAGCTTTTATTTGGAATATGGTGCGTAAGTCAAGTAAAGGACCCTTTTGCGCGCCTTAAGACAAACTAGAGATATGGTGCTAGGCTTATATTTGTATAGACCAATCGAGGGACCATGTGGTTAACATCAGGCCGGCCGCGTTCACTCCCCAAGACATTTCCTGGTACTCCTTTTAGGCTGGGTCGACTAATTCAATTTTAAAAGCACTCCTAAGCGGATTCAAACCCATGACCATCAGGCCATCAGAAAAGCATTACATGCTAACGTAGGGTGTTATGTAAATGATTTCACTTCGTAGATCAGTGGTTCCCGACCGGTGGGGAATTCCCCCCTGGGGGAAATTTTAGGGTTTCCAGGGTGGAATTAAGATTATTGCAAGATCGCGTTAATGCAAAACTGATTACTTGATATTGTTTTTACCCCCATACTTTACGGTTCTGAACTTCTCGCCCTTCATAAATTCGTTTATAACACTCATGATGGCGAAGGACGGTTGTGTTGCTTTTCTGACCGCTACCTATTTTCATCTCCTACGTGTAATTTGTGTGCCAGGATGTACAACCAGAACATTTTTTCAAGATCTGCGCCGTTGCTACAGAGTTATGTGCATTGAGTGAAGCAATCCTTGAGTGAATTTTCGCAGCGTGTGTGGTTCTGTGGTGTTCGTTTTTGTTTTTTCAACATGGCGGAACAATTTGTGTGTTCCTTGCGGACGGCAGTCAACAAACCAGGGCGACGAAGCCAATGTGGTGGCGTGGAGGGGTAAGACGTTTTAGATTTAAACGTGCCCGTCTGAGCATCATGTATACTCGCATCCTATATTGGAACTGCGCCAGCGTAAAACAACGTGGCCCTAATCTCGAAAACCTGGTTTACAGAAACGACATTGTAGCACTCCAGGAGACGATACTGGGTGATCAGTTACTCAAAATGGCCGGCTTTAAATGTTTCTACAACAGGCGACATCTGGGAATGGCGATTCTCATCTGCGATAGTTTGGTTGCTTCAGAGCTAGACATGTCCAGCTGGGACAATGACGACATACAAATACAGGTGGCCAGAGTTCAATCCGGTCTACCATTTATGTTGGTTAATGTTTATGCCCGTAATGCTTGTGTGGATTCCCAGAAGTGGCAGTGCTTAAGTGACATATTAGGTTATGAAAAAAAATGTCATTTTATGTTGTGATTTCAACGCTAAAGGCAGATCATGAGGAAAATTTCCTCAAACACACAGGGGGAGGAGCTCGAGACTGTACTTGAAACCATTGACCTGGTTTGTATCAACAGTTACTGTGTCACCGGGATAGCTAGCCGCCCAGGTGATGAGGACAGTGCTATTGATCTGGCGCTGGTTTCACCTTCACTCACTACAGTGTGTAGATGGGGTGTCTTAGGGTACCACGGCAGTGACCACCACCCTCGCAGCATATTGGTGGAGAAAGGCGGAACCTCGCAGCACAGGTCAACGGTCAAGACTTTCCAGTATGACAATACAGGGCAAGATGTGGTGAGTTAAATAAGGCGCGACAAGCGCAGAAAGTTTCAGGGCATGAAACACAGCTGGGAGCAGCCATCATGGTGGAATTTTGAGGTGGAGAAGGTCTGGATGGATAAGCAAAGTGCTGTAAGGAAATGGCAAAACGCCAAAAGAACAGAGTTGCCCATCCTGGTCCCTGCATGCACTTAGAAAGAGAGATGCACACAAAAGTAAGCTATTTCAAATAACTGATTAAGGTGGTTAAAGGTGAAAAATGGGCAGAAATATGTCAACGAGTAAGCATAGACAAGTCACTGAAATTGTTCTGGCGACTACATAAAATCATGCGTCGGGTAGTCAAGAATAAGAGAATTTCTGACTTCCAAGGTGCTGACCTCATCTGGCAGAGGACTGGCGAGAACAAGGGCAAAGCCCTCTTCGAACGCTATCTAGAGCCGAGCAACCAGACAGACATGGGCGGCCGAAATCTTGCCAAGAAGGTCCTCTCAGACAGATACAAGGCCTAGAACATTTCGGATGAAGACACAGTGAAAGAAATCAAGGCTGTTCTTCGACGATCAAAAAGCAGCGCTCCAAGGCCAGATGGCATAAGATATGACGACATCAATAGGTGTACCGACAGCGAGCTATAGAAACTAGCAGACATGTACAACAACAGTATAGGGAGTGCTAGCATCAAGGAGGAGTGGTTACATAGCTATCTTGATTCCCTTGACGAAGCCTGGCAAAGACCACACAAAAATTCGGGGATATCGAGTAATCACCATGCAGAATGCAATAGGCAATCTGCTGGAGAAGTTAATTGCTAGAAACATATCAAGCCATCTATAGAAGCAAGGTGTTTTCCCACCTACCCTGGGAGGGTACTGTCCCAAAAGAGAAACCTTGACCAATGCAGAAGTTTTTGCCCATGGTGTTTATGAAGGTTTCCCCTCAGGCATTGAAATCTTTGCTGCAGCGATTAAACTTGAGGACGCGTACAACAGAGTACTATTGGATTTTCTAATGCTTCAGCTTCTTGAACTCAAGACAAGTCCGTTCCTCCTTAGTTGGATCGCTGCAGCACTCTTCCAACGGAAAGTAATGTTTAGATGTGGCAGTTGGACTTCGGAACCAACAACAATATATCCTGGCCTACCACAGGGATCACCATTATCTCCGGTGCTGTTCAACGCCTACACAGTGAGAATCACCAGCGAGCAGATCACTGGACCGGGGAGGACATTGTCATATGCCGACGATGTTTTAGTGTATCGTCAGGGTAAGGATAGAGATCAGGTTGCTGTGGAACTGCAAACCGAACTCAGTCGCATAAGTACTTGGTGTGCTGAAGCTGGGGTAATGGTCAACCCAACAAAGGCAACAGCCACATGGTTCTCTTTGAATAATCATATTGTCAACACTCCAACACCAACTGTTAATCTGTGTTCAGAGACTGTGGAAAGAACGCAGGCAATGAATTATCTGGGGATACGTTTTGATAGAAGCCTTGCTTATAATGAGCACATAGACCAGGTGATAACAAAGGCCAAGCAGGGCGTGGCTGCGATGCGGATGATGGCGGCAGCAAACTGTGAGCAGCGCCATCTATGCCTCCTATATGAAGGGCTGGTCATGTCTGTTTTTGAGTATGCGATGGCAATCCTGACTCTCAGCCATAAGCAGATAGAAAGGATGGAAATGATACAAAACGAAGCTATGCGCATTATTCTTGGATGTACAAGAGATACAGCATGCAGGGCGATGCGCTACCTTCTTGATTTTCCAACCATTGAAGACAGACTACAAATTTGCAGAGTACGTGCAAGCCTCAGAGTTAACGCTAACACACCACATCAACTGCATAGTGAAATTAGGAAGGTGAAGGGCGGCAGGTTAAAAAAGAGGAAGTTAGTGGATGGGTCAAGCCGAAGACATTCTTCGACAGATGTGTTCACTGGAGGACTTAGAACCTGGCGAGGAATGGGTACAAGTGCCAACAGATTTCTGTACGTCCTTTTCAGTTTGCATCCAACTAGACAGAAAATGCAGACAAGAAAATCCGGCTGCTGTGGAGGCTGAAGTACAAGCGTTGATTTTCGAGAATTTGTTAGACGGTGGTGCTGTCATCTACACAGATGGGTCGGTCGTCCGACATGTGAGAAGCTTATGGGCCTTCACGGAGAAATGTGAAGGAGGACTCTGGTGATTTTGTTGAGACCACAAGTAGCCTGACTATGGAAGTCATGACAGTTAAGTAAAGCAATAAAATGGCTCGAGACACAGACATTCAATAGGGCATGTTTTCTTTGCGACTCAATGAGCATGCTCAAGAGGATAGAGATGGGGTGGATCCGAAGAGAGTAGTTACTGTCTCTGGAGCGGTCTCGGCTGACAAAGATTAGTTTAATCTTCGTGTCAGGGCATGCAGGAGTACAAGGAAATGAACGGGCTGACAAGCTCGCAGATAAGGCTAAGGTGGAGAGCGGACGCGCCATGGACCAGGCTGACATTCTGAATGCTCTACGAGAAGTAAGACTTGTGCGAGAACCAAGTGATGACTGCGAATCTACAACCATTGTCAGACTGCGAGAACAGCAAATCAAAAGAGGGGTGGCCAAACAAGAACACTATGCAGGAAGCCAAAGAAGATTGATAAACCAACACAGAACTGGTGTCGTTAGCCGCTACATGCTGCGGGATTTGCTGAGGAGGGGATCCGAGCACTTATGACTGAATGGTTCGATGTGCAATGAGGATGATCTGTCGACTAACTAACTAACTAACTAACTAACTAACTAACTAACTTACGTAAGTAGACTCACAAATCACGTTTTATGTAGACTTCCAGACATGTTATAGTATGTGTTATTAAAGTTAGCTTCCATTTTTACGTATACTATGTAAGAGGGAGGTGGGGGTGTTTTATAGGGAGGGAATACGAAAAGGGGGGAATGACAGTCTGAACTTATGGTGAAGGGGTGCATGGGCCAAAAAAGGTTGAGAACCACTGTCGTAGAACATCTGTCTGCTGAATTGCACGTCTTAAACCAACGTCAGCATTTACTTAAAAGAACGTTCAAATATTCTTAATCGTGGAGTTTTAAGATCGATGCGTTTTGTTGTTTTTAAGAAACTTCAATCTCGTAGGTTTATGTTTACCTTGAATTAACTTAAACAGGATTTCTCACAAAATAATAGATATTATTTGTTATTAATGGTTATTATTTGCGTTGCTATATTCTGCGCCAAATAGCGATAATAATGTAAATGTAATCTTATACAATTTTTCGGGGGTCAAAAATTAGTATTAATTGACTTTCTGCTTATATTGTCCTTATTATCTTTATATATATATATATATATATATATATATATATATATATATATATATATATATATATATATATATATATATATATATATATATATACTTATTTTGCTTCTTTTAGCCCATGTTGTATGGCGTTCCCCAGCCCTCCTCTCATTTCCGGTGTTGATGTTCGCCATGATATAAAACTGTCCAGCATCTTCTCTCTCAACGGCATGAAATCAGTATTAACATTTAGAGAGATTAATAACGCATTAAAAATGATAATTGTCGAATGCTACGTATAGTTAACGCTACTATATGGCGCGGAAGCTTGGATATTGAACAAGCAACTAGAAAGTCGCATAGAAGCCCTGGAGATGTGGATATACACACGAATATGTCGTATTTCGTGGAAACAAAAACAATCAAATGCAGAGATTTTAGAAAACCTGAGAATGAAGAGAGACTTCATGAAAGAGATAAAGAGGAGGCAAGTGAAATATTTCGGCCACGTTAAAATACATGATTTTTTTTTTTTTACAGGACATTACTGTCAACACCATCACTGCTGCTGTTGATGTCTTGCCAAGTTTTCGTTCAGTAGTTAGCCATTGCTTCCTGAACGACCGGCACCTATACCAGCACGTTATAACACAACACGACGCGGTCTACTGCCAGATCGGTCACAGTTGCGTTTCGAACGCCTGATAAGCGGCTCACTAACCGCGTTCACAAGCCTTTGGCTACGGAAACCGGCTGATACTCTTATAAAAACCTTACTGGAGGGCACGGTTGAGGGCAAGCGAGCAAGAGATCGACAACGATACAAGTAGGAACGAACGAACGAACGAACGAACGAACGAGTAAACTTTATTTTCAATGGGTAACAAATTGGGCACGCAGGCCTGTCTTTCACACGGCCCTTCCAATCACTCATCTTTCGTTCGTCAATAGTGCATGGTACATTCACATAGGAAAAAAACATTGTCAAATGAATGTTGTAAACATAAACAATGCATATTATCATGTTATGAGACACACCCCACCCATCCACCACACATCCCCCACACACATCCCCCACACACACCCCCTACTTACCCACACACACCCAGGCACACATACATTCCTCCACCCATCCACCCATCCCCCACCCACACACATCCACCGAAACACACACATCCTCCATCCACCCACCTAAAACCCAGGCACACATACATGCAACAACCCACTTACCCCCACCCACACATCCCCACCCACACATCTCCCCACCTACACACATGTGCCCACCCTTCCCATAACCCACACACTCCCTCACCCACCCACAAATCCCCAACCACCCAGCCAAGCACACATCCCCCAACTACACATCCGCCACCCACACATCCCCACTCACACACACACACACACACACATCTCCCCGCCACCCCACACATCCCTCACCTACCCACACAAACTTGCCGCACCCATACACACATCCCAACTTACACATTCCCCAACCCACACAATCTCCCGCACTCTCTCACATATCCCGCACCCACCCACACATACATCCCCCAGCCATCCCCCAACCTACACACACTCACCCACCTGCACATCATCCTCCCACACCCAACCACACATCACTTAACCACACATCACCCACTCACACACTCACCCACACATACATATCCCCACCAACACACATATCTCCTCACAGATACACACATCCCCCACACACATCCACACCCACACACACATCTCCCCACCCAATAACACATCCCCCATCCACCCACACACACCTCCCACCCACACACACCCCACCACCCCACCCGTATACAAATCTCCGACCCAAATACACACACCACCGATACACACATCCCCCACACCACATAAACACACCCCCACACCCACCCACACATCCACACCTATCCACACCCACACATCCCACTACCCACCAACACCCACCAACACCCACACACCCCAACCACCCAAACACATACCCCAAACCCA